>VUQS01028907.1:0-15637 GCA_015108495.1 Heterochromis multidens | reverse complement strand
AAAATCACCAAACAGTAGTTGATACAGTCCATCTTTTGTTATTCACATAGACTGTTTACCTGCATAACAGCAAAGCCTCCTCAAAGAGGATTGGTCAGTAGAACTTAAACTACAAACCGAAGCCAGAATGCATCCAGTTCCAAAAATCCTTTCCCCTACCCTCCAAACATCTACATATGCATATGCAGATATGTTTATAGAGATTAATAGGACTTTAAAGCGCTTAAACTCAGCCGCACTTAAAAGAACAAATGGGAACAAATGGCTACATCAGTGAAAGGAGCATAAAGCAATAATTAATGGTGGTGGACTGTCTCACCACAAAAGGCTGTGGCAAGCAAACTGACTTAGTCCTTTGCAGTCCCTGTGCAGCATGGACCCTCTGAATCTGCAGAAAGATGTTATAAAACTTACTTGATTGGCAGAGATTGTGAAAATGGCCTTTAATCTATCTATGCCCAAGGAACCGTCTTTTCATTTCCTCAGGTTTACAGAGCATATTGTCTAAAACTAATGATGGACATTTAAAGTTATAATTGCGTGCATTTGAACTTTATTCCCAGTCCTCAGCAACCAAACAGGTTCTTTTCATACAACTTAGTCTGTATAATATTATTATTCTATATTATTATTCAATATTATGAATAATATTAACTTTATTGGATAACAGGGGCCTCATGAACCCAAATCAAGATGCACTCTATGGACAAACGTATTGGGCCACACCTAGGAGAAATTTCCTAGATATTGCACAACCAACCGCGAGTGGTATTATTGCAAAGTGGAAGTGTTTAGGAACCACAGCAACTCAGCCACAAAGTGAAAGAGCACGTAAAGTTACAGAGTGGGGTCTTACGCACATTGTGTGTAACATTTCTCTTACTGCTCTTACTGCTGACTCAGTAACTGCGTCCCAAACGTCCTCTGGCATTAACATCAGCACAAAAACTGTGCACCAAGAGCTTCATGGCATGGATTTCCATGGTTGAGCACCTCCTGTAGGTGTAATGTGTAGGTGGCCCAGTACTTTTGTCCATGTAGTGTATTACTGAATAGTTAAAGGCACGGAAGACAATCTTGTTAAGTGTGAGGAAAATACATACCATAAGTGTTTAGAAGTTACTTTTTTTGAGCCCTTGCAAACATGAACTGCTTTCCACCCTTTGATAAACAGAAAAATAAATGCCAGTTAGGTCCAGGCAGAGAGAGGAGGTAAAAAGGTAGAAAGTTCATTCATTCAGTAAGCACAAAAGGTTTTTAGAGGCCTGAAGATTATATTGGTTGAGTGTTAGTGATCCATCAAAGGAAAGTCTGTTGTTCCATTTTTATCTGTTGAGGAGCCTTTCTTCCTTGCCTTGCTTGGCAGTAACTCCCTCCAACCCCTCTTCCTTTCTCTTTCCCTCTGGTTCTTACAGAATGTTTCTTGGGGTAAGCAGTACTCCTATGCCCTCTTCAAAGCCATGAGCCACATGCTGTGCATCGGGTATGGCGCCCGGGCACCCGTCAGCATGTCTGACCTGTGGGTCACCATGCTGAGTATGATTGTAGGCGCCACGTGCTACGCTATGTTTGTTGGCCATGCTACAGCTCTAATCCAATCACTGGACTCCTCACGGAGGCAGTACCAAGAGAAGGTAAGAGTTCTGCAGTGGCACACATAATTTTAGATACCAGAGATTTAAAAGAACACTGGCTTTACATGATTTGCATGATGTTGAACGCTCATAATCCTTTAAGAAGAAACCACATGGTAGGATGTATGTATACACATCTTTAATGTTTTGTTGTTTCAAGGTAAGTTATGCTAATTACCACTGGGATGGTCTGAAAGTATTAATCTGAGAATTTTGTGGGGGTTTTTTTGTGACTGCGTAAACTCCTGCTTATTGGACCTGGGTTTAAATAAATTAGGTTTCAATTGCTCTGTGGACCAATAGGTTGAGCTCTCACAGATCACAATATATATCCACGGTGATGACTAGGAAAGAGGATTTCCTACCTACCCCCAAGCAGATCAACAGTGAGGTCAACAGTGGGATGAGGTCTATGACATGAGCAGCCACCTCATTTTCTGTATGCTGCCAGTGGACACATTTTATTTTTTCCTTTTGCTTCAGTTTCTATTACATCATTACATCTTTTTTTTTTTTTTCACGTGGAGAATGATTATCCAGCATTTCAACCGAGCCACCATCTGTGATCCCGCTGTGGGGCCTGGGCAATTCCCAGAACACCGAGCCATGACTGATGCGCTTTGTGTTTGCACGCAAGAAGCTGAGTTTAATTCCCAAACTTTGCCTGTGCTTATGCTGCAGAACTCAGTGTACATAGATCATTGTGGGGCAGGAGATTAGTCCTTTATGGTATGTAATTCACGAACATGTTTAGGATTAAAATGAGGAGCTTTAACTTTAACTTAACCTTTAACTTACAGTATGTGGTAAGAAAAGTTACATCAGCTCACACTGATTTAGTAACAACGTATGTAGTCTTTTTTTCAAAGGAAATAGTTTCTTTATATAATTTAAAGACAATGAAAAGAGCGATTAACAGAAACAAATAATCTTGTTTTATAAATTCTTATTTACTATGACACGAAACAATTACTCCGTTTTTAGAAAATAAAACAGTAACAGTGTTTAATGAAGGGTTCATTCTTCAAGCCATTTGTCAACCAGTAATGGAATCTTATTCCTGCGTTTCAGTATTTTTAAATTTTAATTATATGCTGCTTTTCTGTCTCATGTGTTATTATAAATGTCAATAATTCGTTAACTAAAGAAAATAAATCTACATCTATAAATTATTTAGTTCTTTATTTGAGCCAGTTTTTGAGCATTTGGCTCTTTTTATTTTCGTTTATTGTTTAATATCTTTCTCTTTTCTGCTTTTGATTGAAAACATAATCTGATGACAAATCTATGATTCTGGAAAAATTCTTTGGACATTATTTGGATAAAAAGCAGATTCATTCAGAATATTAAAAATTTAATTAGTTACAACCCTAACCAAATATTTTCAGGCACACAAAACCAGAAATTTGATCTTTTTGCTTTAATTTTTCATTATTTTTTTTTTCATGAAAATTATCAGCAAATTAACTGACATTTTCATTACCAGTTATTCTGATTTTTCCACTTAATTATTTATCCATAAATTATTTGTAAAATTTTCACGAGACTTAATTGACCGACTAACAGCATTTGGTAAAGAAAAAAAAAAAAAAAAAACAGCACACATTTGAGTCACTGAATTCAGTGAACATTGAGCATATCTATCCACTAATAAAAATTGTTTCAGCTCTCCAGCTAGTTGCATCCTAATTGAGTTTATCTGAGCATATCCACACACATGCACATGCACAAAGGCACCACTGGACAGAGGTACAAAGTACGCATTATTTATCCTTTGGGAGATGTTGTCATAATTCCTATCAGAGCATTGGCGGAGTCACCTTGGCTATTACAGGACATGCTAAAATACCAGTTCATTAATTTACACCTTGCTTATGAAAGCATTTAGACATTGTCAGTTTATTCAAGTGTGATGGCCTGACCTCTCCAGCTGTGCTCATGGTCGGTGCAGTCTAGAGGAATATCCCCTCAGAGGCTATTGGCACAGCATTGCAGTTTTACATGGCAACTAAAACTTGTCATTATAACTGCAGTTTCTATTGTCTTTGCACAAGTGTTGTCATAAATAATCACAAATTAAAACAACAACAACATTAAAACAGTAAAATGTACATATATCATTATCATCATCTTTGCTAAATAGGTTAACCTTAACAGGATGCCTGGGATGCTTCAGACTCAGACTTCATCTACAGGTCTACTCAAAGCAACACAAAACAACAAAAGTGTTGTCTGACACATAAACTGACAGCAGATCAGTTCAAATTAATAGATTCCAAAAACAAAACAAAACAAAGTACATATGTGGTAGGACAGAGCTAGCTCAGTGAATGACCTTTCAATTTTTTGCTGAATAACGCCACTGTGAGCTTTTTTTTAAGTCAACATTTAACGGAATTCAAACATAATGTTATGATTGATTGTAAAAATCTAGACATAATTATGTCACAGCATATTCCAACAAAAAATCAGGACAGAAGGTTGCCCTCAGCAAACAAGTGAGCCGTGCCAAGTCACTGTTTGAATTAGTGGCATGTCTCCTGCTCAGTTACTCCAAAGCAGATGTACATCACACACTATGTTTAATCTACATCCGTTTCATACCTCTAACGTCACCTCAGGTATCGAACTGACAGCTTCGGGGCAGTTAATGCCATGCTCATGGTAACAGAGCCCCAGTATGGAGCCAGGTTCAGCTGGGGCTGATTTGCTGCATGGCTGTGCATATCAGTGGAGCAGGCTGCAGAGCAGCAGGGATGAGTTCAGGGTGCTGAGCCTCAAGCCATTACATCTATCACTGCCACAGCTGGGGGGGTTGGAAACATGGATGGAGAGATGGATGTGGATGCGAGGTTACAAGTTATCCGAGGCTGGAGGATGTTTATGACAAGAACATGACGAGGAGGAAGGAGAGAAAATGAAGTGATTGTTGTCAATAGGTTCTACTCAATTTACAAAAACTGAAGAAACTGTTTTATCCAGACTAGGAGAAAAGAAAAACAGCTGAAATATGACTAAGGAGAGGAAGGAAAAACACAACAAGCAAAAGCTATAGAGAAGAGAGGAATCAGGGAAATAGTGGGAGGGCAGGGAAGGAAATGAGGGTTTAAAGTATGTATGATATAGAGACATGCCTCCTGTGAAGCCCTGGTGCTGCCACAGTGCAGCTGTGTGTCATTCAGGAGCTGAAGATGTCCCACATTTTGCACATTTCATATTTTGGTTTGAGTTTCAATATAAAGCTAATTTAACTACTTCTCTCATCTGAAACACTGTACTCATTAATGAATAGTTTTAAAACTAGTTTCTACCATAATACTGTGACTGTGCAGCCATTAGATGTCAAACACAGTCTTCATGCATTTATGTCATGCAAATACTGCAAATGTGGTTGCATTTGAATGCATCGTCCTCTGCGTAACACAGACGGGTATCAAATCAATTTCTGCTCAATAAAAGAAGCATTGAGCATTCTAACTAGCAGCACTAATTGCCCACCCTCTTTAAACTGCCCTTCATGTCTTAGAATACATTCTACAACAGACGGGGGGAGGTTTCATCATTTTACACAGTGGAAGAAAACATATATTTCGTGCAAATAACAAAGTGTCCCTGGGTTAAATGATGTCAACAGGAATGCCCCAGGAGTGCCATCAGCAAGAAAATAAAGGGGTTTTGCCAAGTGGCACATCCCAATGTGGGTGTTATTCTGACTGGGCCCTGACTATTTCTAGAGAGAGAGAGAGAGGGATAAAGAGAGAAATGGATGAGGTGGGATAATGAGGAACCTAGTCAGTCAGTTTTTATCTAAATTGCTCCTTCAGAAAGTAACTGGGTAATTAACCAATAAAATTACACGTTTGAATTAATATGAGAAATGGAAATTAGTCATAATGAAAAGATAATGTGACGTTAAAGCTGAAGGCCACATATCAAGTCTGAATGTGCCCCCATTGCCTTATTCTGTGCCCCACCCTGACCACCTGAGCGAAATGGACTGTTTGAGCCACTGCACACATCCTCCAACTTCAACTGTGTGAACTCAAAATAAATCAATTTCCCGCAAACAAAGCCCTGGTCCCTTATCACCTTTCTGCAGCTGGGTGAGAAATCAATGAGGGAGGCATTGTGACTCTCACTAACAAATATTGTTTAATAGGGCTGCTTGCGTCACATCCGTCAAAGCCTCTCAAACTGAACTGGGCTACCAACCTTATACCTGTTGTGGGCCCTTACCTACTGCTCTACTGTCTTTACAAGAGGTTTATTTTCAGGTGTTAGGGCTATGGCTGTGCTGATTGACTGATCAGAATAGATGAGCTAAAGGTTTTTTGTGTCCTTTTCTCTTTTTCCTTTGGGTCAGTACTTGCCTACAGATTAATGTAGCTTGATTTTACACTCCTGCTAAGTTTCAATTAATTACCAGAAACGGGATGTCTCTTACGTCTTTGTTAGTCGCAAAAACAGAGAAGTCAAGCATGGAGAATCTTTCCTCTTTCCTTTTCAACATCATACTGTTGTACTTTTTTTTTTCCTTTTGATATTATCAGTACTGTTCTGCTCAGGAGGTCAAAATTAAATAAATCACAGCCTAATATTATTTTGAAATTACCCAATATCCTCCTACGGCTGCTACGGCTCCTATGGCTCTCCTGGATACCAGGTATGCCTCACTAGTTTGAATTATAGCATAGCTCGGTTGCCTACTAGCACTGGCCTTCCTGCATCGGTGAGATAATCTGAACTGCTACCTTGTTCTGATATAGCCCCAGGCCTGTACTCGTTCCTACTTTCTTCACCACCTGCCTCTCTCGTTCTGCCTCTCCCTCCCCGCACGCAGAACCAGGACATGGCACTGTGACTGTGTGAGAGCACGCCTTGTCCTCAATACAGAGACACAAATATGCACTCTGTGAATACCACATTTTTGTTGCTTTGCTGTTTATTTAAGGTGTAATTTCAAAACAAGTAAAAATCCCTACACTTTTATCGGGATTGCTTTAAAATATCAGATTTTTAACATGCTAAGCTGATTAATCTGCTTTCTTTGCCTCTTCTAGTATAAGCAAGTGGAGCAATACATGTCCTTCCACAAGCTTCCAGCGGACATGCGGCAGAAAATCCATGACTACTATGAGCACCGCTACCAAGGAAAAATCTTTGATGAGGAAAACATCCTGAGTGAACTCAATGACCCACTCAAAGAGGTGAAACAAAAATTCAGAAGCTCTTTTCTTGTGAAACATGTATAAATCTGCAGAGTTTCTATTTGAATGCTTTGATTTTATTTTTGGAACCTGTAAAAAACACACACTGACAGGTAGGTGTCAAACTGTTTTAGTTTTGGAACATGAATTACATCTTTTTTTCTGAATATGAGCAGTGAATCTCTATTTGGGATCTTTATTTGGGTGCAGCACCTTAAACTGAAACACCTGTCATCACATCTTAAAAGGTCAGGAAGAGAAAGAGCAAAACAGATTCTCCTCAGCATCCTGGGTGAACCCAGACTGACAGTACGTCAAAATAAGAAAAACAAATTCATACAGAAGCACTTCCTGTCCCTCACTTTCACTTGTGATAAACTCCATGACTTCATGATTTACAGAGCTGTTAAACAACTGCTAGAGAGGTAATGAAACAGAACAATCAAGGGTACTGTGAAGTCAGGGACCAGTTTTTTAAGTTCTTGGTTGACCTCCTCAAAGGAACATTACATGCGTAATTATACAAAGGGATATTGGGGAGCAGCGGAGTAAAAAGCAAATGTAGGATAAATGTAGTGTAGCAATCCTGACCAGTTCTCACAAAGCCCCATTAAAGTCACCTTGCAGAGTTATATGCTCAAGAGATGAATGCTATGGTGTGCAGAGTTGCTGCACAGTCCCAGGTGCTTACAAGGAAGGTGCAGGGATTTAAAGGTAAAGCACAGTAAAACACAGTCTTAGTTTAATATGTGTACGAAGCAAAGCTTAAATCCAGCTTAAACTGAGACAGATTGAAAATAGCAAACATAGTCACACCAGAGCAATGTCACTACGTGGTTATAATTTTATATATAGTGCTAAACAAATTTATTAGACCACCTGTCATAAAAACAAGAAAACACAAAAAGTTTAGAAAAAATTCACATTTTTATGCCCATTTGGCATAAACCTTAAATTGGGTGGTGGTCTAATAAATTTGTTGAGCGCTTTACATTTTAAAATTCTTTGAAAACCTAAATATCAGACACCCAAACTTGACTGAGATCATGCTGTATTGTCAACAGCATCTGCAATTTTGCTACTTTGACTCAGTGCTGGTTGGCTTCATTTTTGGTTTTGCAGTCTTTTTTAAGTCAGTGACTGCACTTCTGTACTAGTCACTCTATCCAGCATCTAGAGTGACTAGAATTCGTTTCCCCCATATCAGGTGTGCACCCTGTTACCTTTCTGTCTCTAAAAATATGCTTTGTATTTGATCATCCATCACTGAAGTAGGTCACTTTAGTACCCATTATTACTTTAATAGAAGCATGTGTAGTGGTAAGATATGGTATATTAAATAACTTAGATGAAGTACTGCTTAGAATATGTCAGAGGAGTTCAGTGATGTAAAGAAAGTGAGGTACAAAAATGAATGCAGCTTTACTTTATTTTGCTAAATCACATATAATACCAACAAAAGGTAGTGCCAAAGTCTTTGTAGAGGCAAACGTTGCACTCAGCAGCCATCCTACAACACCTCTGGGCAGTTGTTTTGGGTTAACAAGACCAAGCATTGATAGAAATGATTGGTAGAGAGTCATAAATGTTATTTCAATGGTCACTGGGACATAAAAACTGCATAGAACTCTATAGAATCACAAGTCAAATCTGTTAGAAGCACTTAAAAAGTTGAGTGATTGTGCCTCAAAAAGGTTATACTACTACAACTATGCATTTCCATCCACATCTCTGGCTCATCCTGACCACTTAAAAAAATAGCATGCTCATTCATGATCTGGATATATTTATCTGAGAAAAACAATAATTAAGCTTACTTAAATCTTTATCACAATAACAAATAGATCTGCTGCCCACCACACAGTTTAAACTGTTGTGTTCCTCATCTGTGTACATTTGCCAATACAACAATACAATTATGTTTCCCTGTTCAGCTGTAATAAACCAGATGATTAAGTATTACTGTATGTGGGAGGGACAGAATTCTCCCATAGATTTTTATTCTATTGAGTGCTCTGGTGTTCTGCTGAAGGCCACTAGATTGGCATGCTTGGATGACGCATAAACTGGTGAAAAAAATGGAATGACTTGGCTCGATTTGTCAGCTATTTCCTGAATCTTTGTCTGGGGGCTACCTTTTCACCTTTGGGTATTTAAGCTGAAAGTAACTGAATGTCCCTTTCACTCAGGATCTTCCAGTCAGCAGACTATTGCTCCTACTAGGTTTGCGTTTTTTGATTTTTCTCAGCTCTGCTCTTGTTCTTTAGGCCACATTTTTTTAAAAAAGCATTCTGAATTAATTTACAGTACGACAAACAGTAAATTCTAGTCATATCAGCTACTGTCCTGCTTGCTACTGTGGTATGCCTAATATTGCCTTCTCTTGTTCAAGATAGGATATATATTTTATCCAGAGTGAACAGCTTGGCCTACTTAGCTTCTATAGTAAAGTTGTTAAATTAGGGAGGTAAAATTTTGGGAGATAAAAGTCAACAATGTAGAGCTTTTCCACAGCTCATTTAGCAAAAATCAATTAATGTGGCTGTAAAACTGACCACCATCAGTAAAGCCAGGATAGTTTCAGATAGAACGACTGAGGCTCATATACCAGAGTGGGGCTGATTGCCACTGAGTGTGGACAATCTCGGGGTTCTGACTTAGAGGTCAATTTGGGAACTGAATCAGCTCCACTTCGCAGCACTCAGACTAGCTAAGAATCCAGAATCAGTTAAAGCATACTTATAACTGATTGTGGCAAGCCAGTTATCACAAATTTGCAAAACAAAAATGTTACAATTATGCTGCTGCTGCTCCTGGTTTAAACAGTTTCCACTTATATGATTTACATGAAAACTCTGCACCAACTGATAAAACAGCTTTGGATTTCGTGCGGAGTTCATGCCTTTTCTACTTACAACTGCACAATAAATTAAAAAAATGTATATCTTCTGTAAGCTGAGATGACTTGTCTTTTACAGCCAAAAACAAAACAAAGAAAAAAATCCACCAGTATATATTTTTACATTTATTTTAGAATATTTCTACATCTGCAGAGCCTATCCAAAATGCTCTGCTGGTTTGAATTTATTTATTTGGTGAACTGTAAAGATCATCCTAAGACAGGCAATCCATCATCATATTGAACAGCTTGTTGCTATGGGCAGACTTCACTGTAAAGAAATAACCTTTTGTGTTGCACTCAAGGACACTGCAACATCCAATAATTGATTGTGAGCTCCTAAAAAAAGTATTACATTGATTAGTTCTGGTAGCTGAAAACCTGAAAACAACATAAACAAGCAAAGATGAACACAAGAAAAGGGCAAAGGAAAACAAAGACAAAGCAACTTTGACAAAAATAAATAAAAAATATAAAGGAAAAAAATACATGTGATGTGATGGATTGCTTGGGTTGGGCAAGGTTAACATTTTTCTAAGGTGACTTTCAGACTGTAGTAAAACAAGAATATCTAAGGATGTAATACAATTGAAATAGATTGAGTTTGAAGCTAATCGACTAAAATAAGCTAAACTTGAGTCCATACAGCCTAATATCCAGGCTGTTTTCCTGCTCTGTCTCTCCCCCTGCTCCCTTCCTTGCCTCTGTCTTGTTGCCTTTTATTTTCTGCCATATGACAAATCTTTAAATAGGCATAGACAAACATTGTTTTCCCAGGAGGAATCCTGACTGTGCATGAAAAGTGCTTACTATCTTATTCATTAGTTCTGGTGCTTGATTGAGGTCAGAGGTGGGGTTTTACCTGACACCAGCTTCTGAGGCTTACTTGACATTTTTTGCCCTCATGTAGCCAGCAAGCATTTCAGAGATTGGTTATCTTTCTGTTAATGTCCTGTTGTCACTGGAGGAGAGTTATCCCTCATGTGGGGTCAACAACACACCACTGCAGATGCCAAGTGCCCCAGCTTTCCATCTGCACAGCAACAGAGATGTGTGGGTAAACAGACAACAAGCTCCTAATCTCCTGCTGGGTCTGAGGGGACAGGATGAGACCAGAGAGATGGCCTGCAGCCGGCACCAGAGGGCAAACTCATCAGGATATGAATCTTGTGCCAAAAAGTTTCTTCGCAGGAGAGATGGAAAGTGCTTTAGAAGCATTAGGGATAAAGCAGCAATATGCATTCCAATTCATTTATGTTTGCAGATACTGTAACAGCAGCAGAGATGAAAGATTTGTGTTGGTGTTCTGTGTCAGGCTACCTAACTGAAGCTCATTTTTCACTTTTGGGTGGAAATAGCTGAATTATTGATGGCATGATCTCGTCTGTTAAATCAACACTTTCCTTTTTTCCTCCAGGAAATCGTCAACTTTAACTGCCGTAAACTTGTGGCCACCATGCCTCTATTTGCCAATGCGGACCCCAACTTTGTGACGGGGATGCTAAGCAAGTTGAAGTTTGAAGTTTTTCAGCCCAATGACTACATTATCAGGGAAGGCACAGTGGGGAAGAAGATGTACTTTATCCAACATGGTGTTGCAAGTGTCATCACCAAGTTCAACAAGGAAATGAAGCTGACTGATGGATCCTACTTTGGAGGTAAGAATTAAACTATAAAGACTGGAAATTAAACTTCAATTATTTTTTTTCCTGGTGTAATTGCTTATTATAAAATAATTTTCACATTAAAATGCAAATGTCAGTTACATATTCTACCTTGCTACTTACATTAACATACACTGTCTTCTTAGAGTTATACCGTATACTCATATATGAGACTATCCTGAGGCCTTTAATGCTTTTTGAAGTTAAGTTATTGTAAATGTAGATTCTCATTAACCAATGTTGGATGTTAGTCAGCTTTCATTGTTACATAACCTCTCATCTGGTTGCTGGAGTGGGCCAAGGCGTGGATCAGGCATCCCTTAGGACACACAGAGGTCCCTCCCCCACCCTCACACATGCATACACACACTTAGACGCACGTACATGAGCATGAACTCCTCTTGCCCTGCCTATACGTTCCTGCTGCATTCACTTGGCACGGTGTAAAATGAGGAGCAATTCCCTGGTTCTGTTCTCTGCAGTGCTTTCATTCTTCCCCTCTCTTTCTCTCGGCATGGGTCCCGTTCTCCATCCAAAGCGTTCACAATATCATTAATTTTTTAAATGTCAAATGTAATTTCATTGCACTTTGTTTACTCCGACAAAATCCGCAGGCAGACATTGTCGTGTCTCTGTGAAAGCAAAGCAAAGTTTCCTATTTTAGAGGTTCTTGCATATTTTATCTCCGAGTTCATCCCCACTATGGAAGGAGACTGAGGAGTCTAAGAATACCTTCACTTTGGTGTTTCTGTTCTATGCAATACATGTCTCAGAGGCGAGCCATGGAAGGAAGCGAATCAAAAAAGAAATGCATTGCCTTTTTTTTTTCCTGCTTGTTCAAAATACAGGATTACTGGTGTACACCCTTTCCTCATGCCAGTTAGCAAAGATACCTGCTTCAGATATGGAGTTTCCAGAGGACGGGGGATTTAAATTCTGCATTAAATAAAGTAGTGATTTGTTGAAAGTGCATGGCGGCAGTGTTTCCTATTCAGATTGTGTATCCTCCGGGGCTGTAGCTCAGAGATATTTTGCTCAGTGACACAGAACAAGTAGATCATGTTTATGAAACTAAGGTGAAATGTCAGGATAATGCCTTTGGCCAATAAGGCTCTAACAAAAGGATGTTAATAGGATGTAATTTTTTTTCCCTAGAGCCTAGCCTTGTGATAGAGTCAGCACAAACACCTAAGAAATTATTAATTTACAAAAACATTAATTGAAAATTAAGAAAACAAACCAATTCTTGCAATTAGGAAGCTGGGAACAGATTACGGTTAGCATTTTTTTATTAAAAACCAATCATTTAAACAGTTATGCGAGTAATCATTTCAGCTATAACTCGGAACACAATGGAAACAAGTAGTAAAAATGAGCAAGATGCTTGGTTTCCTGCAGTAGATAAAGCACTTAACTGTTCCCTAACTATTCCCCTAAAAATTATCCATGGATGCTATATCTATAAAGTAAATCCAGGAAATTTTTTGAGGCAGCTACTGTAGGTACACTTTAGGGATGTTTTAGATGATCTTTTTCAAGCTTTGCCTAAAATATTTTGACAAAACTAATGGGGAAAAAAGTTAATAGAAACTTATATATAAGTTTGTTTTGTTTTGTCTTTTAGGTGTGCTCCCATTCCATGCAGAGATTCACAAATTGCAGCTGAGTCCATATATTCTTTAAGCAATATACAAAGAAGCTCTTTAGTTTTAGGAATGGGCAATCAAACATTATGTGACAGTCTTCTGCAGTAGAATCACAATCCACAATCACAACTTCAGAATCAGAATCAGAATCTTTATTGTCATTTTAGCAATGAAACATTAAACAACGAAATTGAGGTGCAATTCTCTCAGTGCAAAAAGAAAGACGCAGTCACTCAATACGATTAAAAATTTGTTAAAAATATAATATATATATATATATGTATGTCTGTAAACAACAAACACAATTGTTCCATATTGCACTAGTCTCCATTTGCAAGTGTTGATGTAAATACCGTAAATATGGTAATCTGCTGTTGTAAACATGTAAACATGAGACTGTGTTGTAACACTGTAAACATTGTACATGAATGTTATACTGGATCAGATTGTCTATAACTATAATTTAGCTTCGTGATGGCTGGGGGATAAATGCTGTTTCTTAGTGTGTTCATTTTTGTCTTTATGGATCTGAAATGTCTGCCTGATGGTAGACGTTCAAACAGTACATGACCAGGGTGTGATGGATCTTGAAGAATTTTCTTAATGTTCCTGAGACAACGGGAGCTGTGCAGTTCTTCAAGTGAGGAGAGAGGACAGCCAACTATCCGCTGGGCGACCTCTATAACCCTGTGTAGCTCTTTCTTCTGTGCTACTGTGCAGCTGGAGAACCATGCACAGAGACAATAGGCCAGGATACTTTCAACTGTGCAGCAGTAGAAGAACACCAACAGTTTCTTAGTTTCTGAGAACCCTCAGAAAGTAGAGTCTCTTTTGGGCCTTTTTCACTACCTCAGCAGTGTGCGTTCCCCAGGTCAGGTCCTCCCTGATGTTGACTCCCAAGAAGCGGAAGTCTGAGACCCTCTCCACACAGTCCCCGTTGATGGTGAGTGGCAGGATGTCATTTGCTTTCTTCCTGAAGTCCACAATAAGCTCTTTGGTCTTTGTGGTGTTCAGGAGCAAGTTGTTGTTTCTACACCACGCTGTCAGCCGCTCCATCTCATCTCTGTAGGCGGACTCATCCCCCCCTGGAAATGAGCCCCACCACCGTGGTATCATCTGCAAACTTAACAATGGTGTTACTGTGGTGGGCAGGAGTACAATTGTGTGTGTAGAGGGTGTAGAGCAGAGGGCTCAGCACACAGCCCTGTGGGGACCCTGTGCTGAGTCTGATGGATGATGAGGGGTGGATGCCCACTCTAACCCTCTGTGTGTGGTTACTTAGGAAGTCCTTAATCCAAAGGCAGGTGGAGTGTGGAAGTCCTATGTCCGACAGTTTGGTCACCAGTCTGTGGGGAAGGATAGCATTAAAAGCACAGCTGAACTCTATGAAGAGCAGCTGTGCGTAGCTCCCCTTCTGCACAGCATCCTCTGTAGACCTATTAGCTCTGTAGGCAAACTGGTATGTTTCAGATATGGAGAAATGAATGACATGATGTGGTTCCTGATGAGCTTCTCGAAGCACTTCATCACCATAGGGGTCAATGCTACTGGCCTGTAGTCATTGAGACTGGTGAGGGTCTGTTTTTTGGGCAGAGGGACTGTGACAGAGGACTTCGGGCAGGGTGAGACAGTGGACTGAGACAGAGGCTGGTTGAATATTCTGGTGAAGACCCCAGCCAGTTGGTCTGCACAGTCCTTCAGCACGCGTCCTGAGATGCCATCAGGCCCAGCTGCCTTCTGAGGCTTGACAGCCCACAGCGTGGGCCTCACGTCCTGCTCCTCCACTGTAAAGATGGGACTGTTATTGGTATCTGGATGGGGGTCTGGCTGCCTCTGGTAATTCCACCTCAAACTGGGCAAAGTAGTGGTTTAGTTCCTCTGCCAGTGGAAAATCAACTCTCACAGCTCTGAATCTGGTGAGAGACACATTACTTGTAGCTGGTAATGTGCTGGACATCCATCCATACCTGCCTCCCGTTGTTGCTGTCCAGGTGTTCCTCAATCTTCCTCTTGTAGTCTAACTTGGCCTCACAGATGCCTCTCTTCAGGTTGGCACGGGGTGTACTGTAGAAAGCGACGTCATCAGACCTGAAGGTGGTGTTCCTGTCCTTCAGCAGCCTCTGGACCTTTCTGGTCATCCAGGGCTTCTTGTTGGAATAGACCTGAATGCGTACAGTTCTAGTGATCTCATGTTGAGGTGTGCATATTGTTATCTGAGCACAGAGCACAACTTCAATTTCTGCATCCTGTTTTGGTTCTGAGAACAGGAAGAGAACGGAAGAGATACAGAGATATATATCTACCTTATAGTAGTGCAACAGTATATATATACACACACATACACATATATACAGAATCTATGTAACATTAAAAGTCTCCTTTAATGACACAGTTTACACAACTCCTCAGAAAACCAGCTCATATTAAGATAGTCCATGATGTAAGATCATCAGATTGTCCACCCTCAAGTTCAGTTAGTACAGGTGAAACTCGAAAAATTAGAATATCGTGCAAAAGTTCATTTATTTCAGTAATTCAACTTAAAAGGTGAAACTAATATATGATATAGACTCATTACATGCAAAGC
>VUQS01028906.1:14765-27519 GCA_015108495.1 Heterochromis multidens | reverse complement strand
ATTTCTTCGGTGATAAAAGTAAACAGAGATAGGTGATCGGGTGGGGACAAGATATATATATATATATATATATATATATATATATATATATATATATATATATATATATATATATATACACACACATACAAACACATCCATACACACACAGACACACACACAATAATGTAATAAAATTATAACGAGTAGAACTACACAAGAAAAGGGGAGAGGGGGTTTAAACTAAGGTCATCTCATGGGCAGTTGGGTGGGTCTTAGTCAAGCAGGTCATTGCACGTTGGTACATAGACTTCTCCAGTTTTTAGGGTTGCCATTCTGTTGCTTCCTTTGGAAATCTGAAGGCTCTGAATCGCTCCCAGACCTGTCTGGAACTAACAGCACCGCCAAAATCTAAAAAACACACTGCACAGTTCTGTTGAAGAAACTCATTAGATGCTAAAAGTATTTAGGATGTAAGTTACAATTAGTGAGAAATCACTGAGTTGACTCATGCCGTCAACCTTGTCCCAGTGAAGCAATGAGGGGAAAAAAAGGACTTCCCATTTGTGGGTTAGAGAAGTGGTGCATGTGCGTGTGTGTAAGAGTGGCTTATTTCCCCATTTCTGCTCCCCAGTTCTATGGTGATCAGAGACCTCACCCTGCGAAGTGCAGCCAGTTTCGGATCCTTTCACCTGATCCGCCTGCTGTACGATGAGTACATGTACTACCTTATAGAGCACAGAGTGGCCCAGGCTAAAGGAGAGACCCCCATTGCTGTTATGGGAGAGGTAGCAACACACACATACACAGAAACACAAATAAATAAATATAATAGTGTAAGCCACATTTACAGTACTAACCAATTCCCCCTCTTGCCATTAGTTTGCCAGTTTAGGTCGGGGTCTGAACCAGCTGGATCCGGATAAAGGTCTGCATTGTTTCTGCTGTTCCTCACCTTGACTAACACTCATGTTCTAAGCATTGTTTGTAACCCTCTCTGTTATGCTTTCTGCTGTAGAAGAGGAAGAAGAAGAGGAGGAAGAGAGTGATGAAGAAGGTCAGGAGCTGTCCCTTCCCTCAGACGGGGCCGTGCTTGGAGAGGAGTCCCTGGAGCCGCCTGCAAAGTTGGCCAGAACTGACCAGAGAGTTCTCTTCGCCACTGGGTCAGCTGACAACTAACTGCAGTATAAATGACATGTGCTGATCTCACATACACACAGACAGATGTACAAAGAACAGTAATTTATACACTTGACACATGTATATAGATCTTGTTGACGTGCGCGCACACTCTCGCTGCATACCGTTTTGATTGCACGTGGTGCTCAGGCGCACAAACACACACATACATGTACACAATCAAAACACACTCAAGTCAGTAACTGCTGCTGCCTGGATGGCACAACCACCTGTCGGCACCATTGATTACATCCACAGTCAGTGGCGTTTTGCAACAGGACGTGGCTTCAGAAACCCAGAGTCTCTTAATGCAAAGAGAAATTTCAGTTCAGACCTTCAGTTGTATGAATCTGTAAAAAACAAACAAACAAACAAAAAAACTAAAGCCAGGCACGTTTTTTCGTTTAATCCCTCATCGCGCTGCAACCCGTAGCCTCGCCGTTTTTTGTCTCATCGCTGTAAAACTTCTGCTCACCCTCCTGCAACTGTCACTGCCGTGTCAAAGTGGTCTTTAAAAGGTACTGTGATGTGTGTGTAAAGGTTGCAGAGCAGACCTTGAACAGTAAGTGGTTGAATTTAGTAGTTACTACATCATTTACCGGTTTGGGGAGTGAGTAGGGCTTTTTGAAAGACAGCAGGCGGCTGGGATTTTTTTTCTTTGTGGGGGGTTTGTCTGCTGCTGCGCGTGGGTGTGTGCGTGTGCGTGTGCGTGTGCGTGTGCGTGTGTGTGTGTGTGTGTGTGTGTGTGTGTGTGTGTGTGTGTGTGTTCTGTGTCTGTTTGTACGTGCACTGTGGTCACACCGCTCTGCTGTTATTTCTACAGGCTGAGTGAACATTTTTTTCCACAGTTGTGCAGGTCTGTTTGTGTGACTCATACCGAGTGGTGACTGTAGATATTTTCTAAAGCATTCAAATTGGTTTGATTTTGAAGGCGTGCACAGATTTCCTGTGTGATTCACCTGTAAAAAAAACAAAAAAGAAAAGAAAAGCTCTCGCGTTCTCGGAGTGCTTGCTGCAGCTGCTACACACTCTTGTAAAGATAAAGCTCCAGCTGTGAAGTAGGAACTCCCATTAGTTGCTGCAAAAAAAAATCCTCTCTTTTTACAGAACATCTGGTTCCCAGGAGAGAGGTGCTGTATGTGTATCATAGTTTATGTTCAAAGTGCTTCAATCCTGTCCATCCAATAAGTTCCTCTGTGGCCTCATTTTCCTTTGACTCACTATTTTCTTGCCTTATTTCATTCTGTTTTGTTTTGTTTTTTCCCCACGTTTGTGCGTAGGCACGTGCCAAACTGGTTTGCTTTGATCTTTGCTGATTTCTTTTTTTTTTTTAATTCTCTGTTTTTTAAGGACTGTGCCTGAGTAAGAACGGTGATATACTTATATTCTACTGTATATTTATCCTCTATTTTGAATTTCGTTGTCACTAAGTGAACCTCTTGTGCAGTGTACGGTGCTGTGTTGTCACACATTGTAAGCGACCCTTGTGTGCATTATTGATTTGTGATTGTACGTTCAGTTATCGATCCTCTTTCATATCCGATGACTTTTCCACACACAGGCTAAGGCCCTGCCTCTTTGCACATGTTGACTTTATTGTCTTTAAAACTCAGATAGTTTGGGTTCCCCCCCCTTCGAGATGCTTTTAATGGTGAGGTGGAGGTGTCAGATTTCACGCAAATGTCTCTCACCTCTCAGTGAGGTTCAGAGAAATCAAGGAGAGGTGAGAGAACTTTTTTTTTTTTCTGCTCGGTCCAACGCTCATCTCATCTCCCTCGTCTCACTGTTTCCAAACCTCCCGCCCAATGGCTTTGTTTTGCTTCAAACATCCATATTCTTAAACACTGTTCATCGAGATTGGTTGTCAAATTTAAAAAAAAAAATTTTTTGTCAATACTACGTCTTTAAATAGCAGTGCGTGTTTTCACAGGCATTGCCAGCCTCAAACCAGCACATCATCCTTTGTACGGAGTCTAGCGCTACCACAGCTGAGTACATATCACTCCGGTCTTTTAATGATCTACAGCGTACAGAATGGCCATTGTTTACCCAGTAAAAAGAAAAAAAAATGTTAAAGTCATTTTTATAGTGCGTTGTTTCTTATGTACAAAACAAACTGAGAAAACAAAAGATGTTCAGTGGCAGTGTTTTCTGAATTTGGTCTGCTCTAAGTATGACTGTGCCTTTGGAGGTGGTAGAATGCAATTCAGATGTTTTTAATTTTAAAGATATAAATTAAAGAATTTTTAAAATTACACTTGATTTCTCTCTTTTTTCTCCCTCTCTCTCCCCCCCTTCCTTAGAGTTCTGAGTAAGCAACATCTCCCATTGCTGCACATTGGTAATCGTTGCTCATGTAAAGGCAGGGTTGCTGTCTGAAAAACAGCCACATTCTTATTAAATGTGACACCCTTGGCTGAAAAACAAGACTGTGACTTCCTGGGCTGGGCACACACTCGTCTGTTACCACTTCTGCTGCTGTGATCTAAATATGACACCGGAACAAGAACCACAGAATACCTGAAACTCAAAGTCAGCTTGCTTTAAGCTGTGAACAGAAACAGATCAGTTGTACTGGCAACTTTTGACAGTTGGAAACCTAATGGTGTTGACTGAGAACAGTAGAGGTGAAACAATCACAGGTACAGAGCAGTGAAAGTTTACCTCAGTGAAACAACAACAACAATATTCAGATAAAAGCTGAAAGGCACAAGAAAATGACCACATAAAGTGATGGAGTACAATGAGTAGCCTCACCTAATGAGACTCAGAGGGGCATCCTCGCAAACGTGTCATTTATGTCAAGAGAATCATCCTTTCAGATATTTTGTCGGTCACATCTTTCATCTTTGCACTGCTCTCAGATTCATCTCAGGTAACAGTGACCTCCAGTGGTGTTTTCCCTCAACTGCCCTTTTATGCCTGGCAACAACTGTTTATGTATTATACACTCACCAGTCACTTCATTAGGTACACCTTGCTAGTACTGGGTTGGACTCCCTTTTGCCTTTGAGCTGCCTTAATTCTTTATGTCATAGATTCAACAAGGTACAGTGAACTCATTGTCATGTTTAAGGAACCAGTTTGAGATGATTTGAGCTTTGTGACATGGCGTGTTATCCTGCAGCCATCAGAAGATGGGTACACTGTGATCATGAAGAGATGGACATGGTCAGCAACAATACTCAGGTAAGCTGTGGCATTTGTGATACTAAGGGGCCCAAGGTGTGCCACACCGTTACTGAATTGTTGATAGAAGACAGGATGGATCAATGCTTTCATGTTCTTTACACCAAATTCTGATCCTACCATCTGAATGTTGCAGCAGAAATCGAGACTCATCAGACCAGGGAATGTTTTTCCAATCTTCTGTTGTCCAATTTTGGTGAGCCCGTGTGAACCGTAGCTTCAGTTTCCTGTTCTTAGCTGACAGGAGTGGCACCTGGTGTGGTCTTCTGCTGCTGTAGCCCTTCTGTATCAAGGTTCAATGTGCACTGTATTCAGAGATGCTCTTCTGCATACATTTGGTGTAATGAGTGGTTATTTGAGTTACCGTTGCTTTCCTATCAGCTTGAAGCAGTCTGGTCATTCTCCTCTTACCTCTGCCATTAAGTGAGATTTCACCCAGAGATATTTTCTTGTTCTCTGTAAACATTAGAGATAGTTGTGTGGGGAAAATCACAGTAGATCAGCAGTTTCTGAAATACTCAGACCATGCCACATTCAAAGTAACTTAAATTGCCTTTCTTTCCCATTCTGATGCTCAGTTTGAACTTCAGCAGGTCGTCTTGACCATGTCTATATGACTAAATGTGTTGAGTTGCTGGCATGTGATTGGCTGATTAGATATTTGTGTTAATGAGAAGTTGAACAGGTGTTCCTAATGAGTGTATTTGTACAAGAACAAGATAGACAAGATATTCATCGCACATTTCAAAGTAGCTGATATATTTATTTCAGATCATTGCTGCTGGTGGTCATCTGTTACTAACAATCTCAACACAATATCAACCCAAAGGCAAGACTCTCAGCTGCCATTCAGAATACAAGAATCATACCTGATACATCTCCGGAAGTGAAAACCAACAGCTTTATATTGCTGAATATACAGTATGTGTATATACAATATATGTTAAAGCAGGACACACTGGAAGACTAAAGTTCAAACTTTTGCACACAAACAATGATTGTGGAAAGGCAAAAAAAATGGCAGCATTGATAAAAACACCCAAAACAAAATAAAGGATGGCGACATGCAACCTTGAGTCTCCATAAATTGCAATAAATTGCTGTAGAAGAACTCGGTGGTACAATCTACACAAGAACCTAACTACACTTTAAAGTCACCATGTGCTGCTGTTCTACTGAGGTGAATTCCCTTTAAGTAACAACCACTTCTGAACTTTCCAAATGATATGAAAAAACAATGATTGTTCACAGCAAGCTGGCCAGACCTGAAAAGCATCATTTCTTTTTTCCCCAGTTTGGCCTTCAGTTCCACAGTAAGCCGGCGTTTTTCGAACTCAAAAAAAAGCTTTCAGGTGGAACAAACAAGATTGTTAACAAGATGGACCTTTCAAGAGGCAAAAGGGGAGGAGTCTAAGCTGCAATTTAAAGTGAACCAAGGCAATTCATACCACATTATTCACATTCATCTCTCAAGGTACTCATGCTTCTGAATGTTAAGAGGACTCTTGAACTTCATTACACACAGCTCAGGACTTCTTTTTACCACCAGAAGCCCGACTGAAATGCATAAATCTAAACTGTACACAGTCACACTGTATAGGAACACATTCACTCAGATTCACCTTACACGCCTCTGCAGAGGGAGCACAAAACAATGTGAGTAAATCAAACAGGCGTTAAAAGGTATGTCTCTACCTGTGCCATATATATATATATATACACATATATATATATATACTGTATATATATATATATACATATATATATATACACATATATATACACACAATATGATTATAGTCCTAAAAGCTCTGTGCAATTCAGTTAATACAACACTGGGATACGAAGGTGAGCACTTTAAAATGGGGCTACAAGATAATGCGGGAAAGATGACTAAGATGTGCTGCCAACTCTGTTAATGAAATAAGCGTTCCAAGGCTCCCATGAGTATTTAAATCTACGCTGAGGCAGCTCTGAGAAGCTCTGTGAAATGATCGTATTAATCAGTCTTTTCCCTCCCCTCAGCAGCAAAGCACAAGAGCATTGATTCAGTTCACATTATTATCAAAAAAGTATCCAGATGATGTTCACATGTGGGGAAGGGTTTCACTTCTAGTTGCAACAAATACAATAGATATAAATAAAGGGATAGATCCTGGCTCAAGACTTCAGTGCCCTCTTCTTTATCCCGTCTTCTGCCACGAACTCTCACTGCATCTAAAATACAAATAGTTGAAGGAAGATGTGAGAGGTGGCAGGCAGAATAATACACACAGAATGAAGACCCTGCTGCAGCCGTGGTACCAACCTGTCCCTGCTGGGGATTGGCTGGCTGGCCGGGGGCCTGCTGTCCTGTTTGTCCGTAGTACGCAGCCTGCTGCCTGTAGTACTCCGCCCAGGCTGCGCTGTAGTCCGGCTGGCCTCCTGCTGTGGATGCTGCCCCTCCTCCTCCTCCTGCTGCTGCTGCTCCTGGAGCTGCAGCTGCTGTACCGGGTACAGAGCCACCTGCCTGGGCTGAGTATGATAGAGAAACAGACATGACAACTCAAAAAACAACCACAAAATACTCCCTAACAGCAGGTAACACACTCTTACCCATCTTCTTGTAGTACTCCTCCCAGGCCTTGGTGTAGTCCGGCTGGCCCCCCGGTGTCTGTGCAGGCTGGGTCTGGTCCCCTGCCGTTTGGGCGCCTCCAGCTGGGTTTGCGGGGTACGGGGCTGGCGCAGCCCCCGATGGCTGCTGGTAGTACTGAGCATAGTAGGCCGCCCAGGCTGCGTTGGGATCATTGGCTGCTGCCTTGCCTAGAAAAGACGCAGGGTGGAGGGGGTGAGGTCCTCATAGGGTGAGGGTGAGCCCCTGCTACTGGCCTGGAGACCGGGCTTGGAGACCAGGGGGGAAACAGAGACAGGGTTAGCCAGAGCTGCTACAGATAAAGACACTGCATCTCATCACAATATTTTCCATCAGAACTCCTGTTGACCTTTTCAGATTTCAAAAAAAAAAGTATAGTGAGAAATGACTGTGAGGGCTGCACAGTAAAATCAGGAGAGGTTGTGAAGTCAGGGGTGACTCACTGGGGTCATGTGGTGGCTGGGGCTGCCACTGCTGGTAGGTGTTGCTCCAGCCCTGAGAGGTGTACTGGGGAGGACCTGGAGGACCACCACTGAAGAGAGAAGAAGTGTTTTCTTATTAAAAAAAAAAAAACCAAACATCTCAGAGTCATCTTGAATGTTCTGAAATCTGCTTTAAAGTGTTAGCTGCAGCTACTCACTGTGGTGGTCCAGGAGCCCCAGGTGGTCCGGGGTTGTATGGGTTGGGGTTGTAAGGAACCATCGGCCCAGCGGGACCTGGCCCAGCTGTTCCCGGGCCCACAGGACACAGAGGACCCTGAAACACATCATATGATCACACATCATGAGTGTGAAGTCACAGAATCACTACGGCTTCTCATTCAAAGCAGCTGGCTCCAGGCTGCGCACGTGCAGGTTAAAATAAATATGGCATAAAGCTAAGAAAAAAAATTTTAAAAGTCGGGATTGTTTTGTTCAAGCAAGGACACAAGCGTTCCTTCTTGATCAGCAACTTAAAAAAAAAGAAAAAAAAAAAAGGAGAGAATGCAAGCACCTCGATCTTCTCTTCAATGAGCTGCTTGGCGTGGTCGATCTGCTGCGGGGACCCGCGAATTATAAAGAGCTTAAAGTTGGGGTCTCCATTTGGGGGCGGCTGTCGAGAGATTTCCACGAAAGCCCCCGTCTGCTGGTTGATGGACTTGACGTTCTCTCCTCCTCTGCCAATCACGAGCCCGCACTTTTGGGCGGGAATAGAGAAGGTCATTTCCCCTCCAGGGGGACCCCAACCGCCTTGTCCCCCACCTCGCCCCCTGTTGCCTGCAGGCATTCCTGGAGGACCTGGGGGACCCTGTGGGTGATTATACCATATTACTTTACATATGCCCGTTACATATTTACAATCAGTATTTGGACAATGGCACAACCTCAGGTAATTTTGCCTCATCATACCACCAAGGTGGATTTTAAATCAAATAAGAAGAGCTGCAGGTTTTCGAGTGTGACAATTAATCCATACCCCCTGTCCCTCCTCCCTGACCCTGATGCTCTGCAGCAGGTCGTTGATGATCTGAGCTGCGTGCTCGCAGCGTTCAGGCGGACCACTGATGTGTGCAATCTTATCTGGACCGGTCCCATCATCTGGAAGGATTTAGAAGTGTATTAAGCGACATGTTTGACATTAACACTGAATCAAATCAATCAAACTGGTTTTTGGTGGTCAAAGTGAGAATTAACACGTCAATCTGTAAATTAGGACCTCAAAAACAGTGCCTAGTGGTCATAAAAAAAATTTTAAAAATCACTTTGTTAAATACAATAAAGGGTCATCCCATGTGAAGTTCTCATGCCACCATTGTTCTTGTAACACTAGATTTTTGCAGGGATGCTTCTTTCTCTGACTTTTCTTCTAACAGACATAATGCATGTCAAGTCAATATAAGAAAAAAAAGGGAGTCAATTTTACCAGCTCTGCACACAACAGCTCACATGAAAGGGGATCACACTACCTGAGTAAAAGATTCACCTGATACAAAGGGCAAAGTGCAGCAAATGCAGAGGCTTTCAGGCTAGACAGCAAGTTTGTAATGCTTTCATTTTGTGTCATTTTTAAGTTGATTTTTGCCCCCTCAAAAAAAAGAAAAAAAACTACAATGGAGAAGGGAACTCTGCTTTTGGATAATCTTCTGCAGCATCTACCATCAAACTGTTTGCTCAACTTTCACATGAGTAACTTTAGTTTAATTATGTAGACTTCAAAGCTTTTTGTGCTTGCATCTGTTCTAGTACGAATAACATTTATATTGATTTTACTAAATCACACAAAATCTAGCAGAGTTAAGACCTGTGGTTGCAGCTAAATGAGATCAACACAGAGGACTCATGCAAAGTATAACGACAGCAAATGTGTATAATGTATAAATGAAACCATAATTCAGTCGTCAGAGGGTCCCACCTTGTTTAAACTGTATCCTGACTCCAGCATCATTCTGAATTTTCTTGATCATCTCTCCATTGCGTCCGATGACCACACCCACCGAGTGTCGTGGTACTGGGATCTAACACGAAAAACATACATCGGCTTCTCTGTTTGTAATTTGGTTAAAAAAAAAAAAAAGACCTCTGCACTCACTTCCAGTCTTGCTCTGACACACAAACTTACATCCATGCCGCCTCCCATTCGGGAACTGAATTCGTTTCTTTCGCTGTAGCCGCCTTGGTCTCTGTCCCTCAAAATCTCCTGCACCATCTCCTGGGCTTGCTGAAAAACAAAGTGTAAGGAAACTTACACACTAAACCACATTTGTTTTGACACAATAAGAGAACTTTATAGTTATACCTGGACTTTGTATGGATCTCCAATAATACGCAGAGGCTTGTCAACGTTGGGTCCCTGAGAGGCATCCTGGATTAGGATCATCTTAACCCCTGCACGCTCCTGGAATATCACATAATTGAACATTATGGTAAGGAGCCATATACACTTGAAAGTGTTTACCTACACCAGCATTGTCTCCACTTAAACTTTTACTGGCACACTAAAAGGCTATTTTGGCTATTTTATATACTTAAAGCTTAATCTATAAGAATAAGATCATACATCTATATCAGAAAAATTAATGGCTTTAAAACGAATGTAATGGAGTAAATGCTGGGCTCCTCTTTAGTCCCACCCTTGCATGGTGCAGGTATTGCTGCTAGAAAGGGACAGGGTGACTGCTTTCAGCCTGCAGCAAAGTTTACACATAATCTGCTAAATTTCAAGATCTTGCCCTGTTGCAGTGTAAAACAAACCCAACTAAAAACACTGCTTTTCTTCACAATTTAACTAACCAAACAGGTGTCATGATGATGGACTTTTGTTGCCATTTTAATGTGAAAATAATGACTCTCAGAAAAAAAAAAAAAAGTACTCATTAGTGAGGCTCAGATTCAGGCCAGCTGACTCACCCAGGATACTTTTGTCTGGTTGGTTATACTGAACCTTGCCAACACATATTTCAAGCTGGTTTCTAAAATGCTAAAGCAATACGCATGAAATATACCTGTAGCTGTTTGATGGTCTCTCCTCCCTTGCCAATGACAAGGCCGGCCTTGCCAGCTGGGATCATCATCTCATGAACTGCACCGTTCTGCCCGTTGCTGGAGTCATGATAAGAAGAAAGGGGGGGTGTACCCCTTCCTCGTGACACTATCTCATTCAGCAGCCTCTTGGCTTTCCTAACCAGGAGGAGCTGATCGGTTACTTCATTTAACAAAACACACCATGTAGTATTTTTGAAATTAAGCACTGGCCCGTTACAAGTAACCAGTTTGAAAATGACATGAAGAACTTCCAAGATTATCATGAAAAAAAAAAAAAAAGATTAGTTGAGCAACCTACTTCATGATTACTGACCATTTCTGATGCTTCCACAAAAAAACCACAATGAGTGTATTTGCATGATGTGTAAAACTCACTGTATGGAGTCTTGGGACCCTGTGAGAGAGACATTTCTCTCTGGAAGGCCTCCACTGTCTGGACACACAACAAAAGTACATATTTAACTAAACTGAACACCAACAAAAAAAAATTAATAATCTACAGTTGTGGTCAGAAGTTTCTATACATTCATCATGGGCATGAATGTCATGGTGATTTTGTGCTTTTAATGATTTCTTTGGACTGTTCTTTTTCCAGGATGTAATGATTGTACAGCAAACATCTTTAATGACTTTAAAAAACACAAAATGGCTGCACAAGTTTGAATTTATTTTGGATTTTCTCTAATCCACACAGGCTCAAAAGTATACATAAAGTTAAATGTATCTTAGAAACTTGCACCTCGACCAGAGACTTTTGGTAGCCATCAACAAGCTTCTGGTATAATTCTGGCTGGATATCTGACCACTCATCTTGGCAGAATTGGTGGAGTTCATTTAAATTGGTTGGTTTCCTGGCATAGATCCGGCTTTTAAGTGTAGTCCATAAATTTTCTATAGGGTTGAGGTCGTGGCTTTGGGAAGGTATTCCAGAAGCTAAATGTTAGCCTGCTTTGTCCATTCCTAAACCAGTTTTGATGTGTGTTTGGGATCTTTGTCCTGTTGGAACACCCAACTGTGTCCAGGTTTAAACCATCTAGCTGTTGATTTAAGGTGAAGCTGAAGTATTTGGAGGTAGTCCTCCTCCTCCTTTATTATTCCATCCACTTTGTGCAATGTACCACTGACAGCAAAACAGCCCCAGAGCAAGGTGCTACCACCTCCATGCTTGACCGTTGGTACACTATTCTTAAGTTTGAAAGCCTCACCTTTACTCCTCCAAACATACCTCCTGTCATTGTGGCCAAATAGCTCAATGTTTGTCTTGCTGGACCATAAAACTTTTCTCCAGAAGGCATTTGGCTTGGGTAGCTGCAAATTTTAGTTGAGCTTGAAGGTGTCAATTTTGGAACAGAGGCTTCTTTCTTGGTTGGCACCCTCTCAGTGCATAGAGATGTGAAACTTGCGTCACTGTAAACAGTGATGCTGGTGTTCCAGCAGTTTCCAGTTCATGGCAGGTTTGAGCTTTGATGGTTCCTGGGTTGTTCCTGAACATCCTAACCACTTTCCTCTCATCTGAGGGTGACAGTTTGGGTCTTCTTCCATATCTTGGCAAAGTGGTGACACATTTGAATAACTTGTATTAACATAAAATTGCTTGAACTGATGATCTTAGAATCTGCAGATGTTTAGAAATGACTCGAAGAGACCTTCCCAACTTGTGTAAATCTACAATTCTTTGGACTTTCCCATTGTTCTGAGTATTGGTCATTTCAATGAGTGTTGTCAAACAAATACTTTTTATTCTGGCAAAAGAAAAACTGCCAACTGTAGTCAATCATGATCACTAACAAGAAGTTAATAGGCCTTGACCATGTCAAGTTAAAAAGACATTGTAGAACCTTCAGCAGCATTTATTAAAAGATTTAAGTGAGTTTATGTACATTTTTGAGCCTGTATGTATTTTTTGTGTGGATTAGAGACAAATTTAAAATAAATTCAAACTTGTGCACCCAATTCGTGTTTTTTAAAGTCATTAAAAATGCATGCTCTACAATTATTCCACCCTGGAAAAAGAACAGTCCAAGAAATCATTAAAAACTCAAAATTATCATGACATTCAAGCCCATGATGAGTGTATGCAACTCCTGGCTAACTCCACCCAAGTGCAACCAGTACCTGGAGCTATTTGAACCTTGCAACCTGACTCCTGCTGAATCTTATTGATCTGTTCACCTCCACGGCCAATAACTGAAGAGAGAAGAGGGGGTCACAGTGTTAAAAAAAAAAAAAAAAAAAAAGGGGGGATAAATAACGA
>VUQS01028906.1:0-14745 GCA_015108495.1 Heterochromis multidens | reverse complement strand
GTGGTAAAAAAAAAAAAAAAAAAAAAGTGTGGTATACATCAGTATGTGTTAAAATAAAGCTGGGGTGCACTCACTGAGTCCCACCATACTGTCTGGAACGCTGTACTCCTCTGTGGTGGAGATGGGTCTGACACCATCAGCACACGAGGAATACAAAGGTGGAAAAAAAAAGGCAATAAATGAGGCAATGGTAAAGGCATTTTAATACACAGTCACCTGAGAGGTATGAGTTCTCACCTTTGCTGTGCAAGAGCGGCGAGCTGTGCACCAATAGCTGCACAGAAAGAAAGAGAGAGTGAGTGAGGAAACAAGGCAGGGGAGAGGTTTTGGATTACCAACGGACTGAGTGAGGACACAGACACACACTGTTGACTGTAGGTCACAAATAACAGTACACACAACAGTAAGATTAACTCACACAGCGCTTTGGCTGACTCCAAGTCACTCTGAGCAGCCAGCTTCTTGCTCTCCGGCTCATCTGTCAGGGGAGGAAATGACAGGTGTGAGATGTCTGCGAGTGACTCCCTGCATCTAAAATGATCACAAAGCGAGCGAAATAAAGGTGCAGTCACCAGTATTTGTGTCCTCCAGCTGTCGTTTCTGCGCAGTGAAGGGAAAACTATCTGAAGCAGTGCTGTTGTTCACGGGAGGACCGGCATCACCCCCGATCTTGGCTGCAATCTGAAACACAAGCGGAAAATTCACCAGATAATTCACTGTACTACACTATGACTGCTCACATGGAAGGCAACTGGCTGCACAGTCTTTAGCATTATTAATGTTTAGATTTACAGAGTATTTCTACCATTATACAGTGGGAAATTGTTATAAATTTTTTGGGGGGGAGGGTTAAGCCCTCTATTTGGAGGTATGGCGCTGCTTGTAGATAGGGCCTGGACATAATGTCTTTGCTTATCTTGAGAGCAGGCGCAGGAATGGTTAAACAAAACTCTTTGTGAGATTAGATTTCAGAATTGGATAATTTTCTATAACAAATTAATCTACACTTCATACTATTCAGCTGCAGGAGGGCACACCTGGTCTCATCTTAAGCTCCACAACAGTAATCAATACACTTATTCTCTACTATAAGGTCTGTAATTTATTTTTTCTTGCACTTTGTTTTGCTTATTTTGTGGAATTTTTGTTTTTAAATTACAATGTTTGCACGATTTCAATGAAGAGGATGCACAGACTGTATGTAAAGGTTTTTTGGGTGGATGGTGTAACACTCAGGGGTGGAGCTGAAGAGGGGAGGCTGGGGTGTCACTGGCCCTCCTTTAAATTTGATTGATAATATAAAATAATGTTTAATTATAGATGGAAAACAATAAATTTGTAAGTTTTGCAAGACAGAATCCCTCTCATGTACCTTCCTAGATCCTTTACTTAAAAATGTAAAGGACGGATGTGTGAGACACCCTTATTTGCTACTACCACCCAGTAAAACTAAACATATTTACTGTTGTAACCAGACTATATTTGTGCTTCAATGCAGCTGCTTTATTATTGCTGGGCAGCTACATCTCCTAATGCTAGTTTATGGAGGCAGGAGATCTGTACACATTTAAATCATTTCAACTCACAGCAGTTTTCAAGTGCTGTTGTTTGGTTTCTATTTCTAACAATTTTCTGATTTCCCATGAGCTCCCCTCTGGACTGGTTGGACCCCCCCCCCCACCCTGTGCCACCCCATTAAAAAAAAATCCTGGAAACGCCCCTGGCAGCACTGCACTTTGTTTTAGGGATTAGATCCACCATTATATTTAATAAATACGGTATTTATTAAATGAGATATGAGGCTGACACTGATATGTTTTTGCTGGGACACTGAAACTGTCCTGCCACAGTCACAGTTAAAGCTAACGCTGACTGATGATGGATGGTATGAGGCAGTGATATGCCCGAGTGTAGCCTACATCCATGAACTCGTAAAAACATGCGAATTTAAAATATGAACCCCAGCCTCAGGTGTGTCAGCTTTTATGCATGCTAACTTCTTAGCTGTCTGCCTGTCTGTCTGTCTGTCACATCCCTGTCTCACCTGCCGGGCCCGCTGCACCGCGTCCGCAAACGCATCCTTCTTGACGCCCCCCGCTCCGTTCCCCAGAGCTGCCTGTCCGGCGAGAGGAGCCCCGGAGCCGGGCGGCGGTACCGCGTTGTACTCCGACATGATAACCACAAAAGACAGGGAGGGAGAAAGGAGCAGGAAGCTGGGATTACAGCTGCGCAGGAGTGGGATGGAAAGTCAAGAAAGTGACGGCAAGGATAGCGCCGGCTGGAGACACGACGGGGGCCGGGTAGGATCATTCGCATTTTTATTATTATTAGTCGTAGTTGAATTATTATTATAGAAAACAAAGGTAAAGCTCGTAAGCAGGCGGTAAAAGTGACTTTTTAAAATTAAATTGTGCTTAAGCGTTTTAACATCCTATCCAAACCCCTAATAACTTATTTTTCTAAATACATTTTGTATTATAAATTAAAATATAAAATAGAGAAGTAACTGAACTTTATTTATAGTGGAATACATGTGTAATATAGCAGGAAGGACTTGGTTAAAATACAAGAAACTACTTAAGTTCAGCACTAGAGTCAACATAGTTTACATTGTCCACCAATGAAGGATACAATAACTCTTAGAAAGCATCCTCACAGGTCTCCTTTGCATTTATTTTGTTGTTTATTTTGTTGATGAAGAAATGCCACATTACAAGATAACATGTATATATTATATTACCATTGATATATCCCCAATTCTCTGTGCAGATACATTTGTCATCTGTATAGGCAGGAGATAAAGAGGAAGACCTCAGAGCAGATTCATGGATGTAGTGAAGGAGGACATGCAGGGGGTTGGTGTGATAGAGGAGGATGCTAGGGATAGGGTGAGATGGAGGCAGATGATCCACTGTGGTGACACTTTAAGGGAGCAGCCAAAAGAAGAAGAAGAAAATATATCAGTGACTGTTAAATTAACAAAAACATTTTCTGGATTGTTTTCATTTTTATTGTGCATATTGTGTGAGCATGTAAAATATTATGTTTGCTTAGCAGATCATAAGTACCACAACACTGTTCTACTATTTCCACTTACTTTTTCTTTTTTTTACATGCAAAATACAGAAAACAGTCAATAATAAAATCTCTACATGAGTTAAGAATGAACAGTTTAATGTAGAGCCAGGGGCAGATCAAAGGGATGGCCAGTGGTGTCAGCAGCCCCATTAGGCAACTACAGAAACATTCATAGAAGTTAAATCTATGAATCTAACCAATCTGGCTATTTCTCTAGCTGAATGCTTCTGCAGAACTATTACTTTTGCAGCTATTGTTCCCATATTGACACATTTTGACAGCATCTGGCAGTTTTTTCCTCTCTCTCTTTCTCTCTGAGACCTATCTCCAAGTCTCAGGTGGAGTTGTGGGCTGGCATTTTCTTGCTGATCCACCTGTGGACAGAGCTTCTCTTTCATGGGTTTTCCTTCCCACTCCTGCTCAAAGTTAATTCATCAGACTTATGGTATTTGAGGCTCATGGTGCTGCTGTTCTCTGCCAGATTGCTGTCACCAATATGGTGGTAATAAGGTCCTCTTTGAAAGTTTTTATGCTTCTTGTCATGTAACTTCATTTCTCCAGCTTTCTAGTTACCTGTTCAAAGCCAGTTTGACAAGCTTGTTCTCTTGGATCAATTCCTCAGTTCCTCTAAGGAGCCTTATGGACACTGGCAGCCTCTCTTACTTGAGCCTATCTGCCAAGCTCCGTATCTGCAAAGGAAAGCATTTACCTATAACTCACCTGCCTGCCCACTCTCCACTGTTGCACTCCCAGCCAAGTTCTGCAGTATCTCTTCATACTCATCTTAACAGCTACTAACATCTTACCCCTTCTCTTACAGAGCTTCCAGTAGCATTCCTGCTGAGAAACCTCCCTCCCAAGTCACTTCCATCTTCCCAGTAAATTCACTCTTGTTTTAAAATAAAAACTTTAAAAACTGCAGTTGGTTTTTCAAGTCAGTTTTCGGAGTCCAATCTGAGCCAAAACATGACACATTTCAAATGTAATTATCGTCTTAACCTTAGCATCCATTTCAGATTATTAAAATAAGTTGAGGTCCTTATGGTGTACTTCTATGAGATGTGATCTAAAAATAGCATCTGTACGTATAATCCAAGTCTCAAGTATCTGAGAGGCTTGAACTATAGTTTTCTGAAGGATCTTATGGACTTTGAACGCTGCTTTGTAAGAAAAATCAACACTGGGACAAATGTTTTGTCATGTATTCAAGACAATATGAGTTGAGTTGTCTAACCTGGAGGATTATTTAACAGTCTTGTCCAATGACACTGTAAATTTGCAGTGTTTTAAATAAACACATTTTTATTGTTGCATCTTTAAAGTTAGGTTTATTAATATGTGCAATTTTATTGAAGATATTAACACAATTTCTATGTAGTATATAAAAATACATCTGTTAGATTACAGCACTACAATGTTTTTTGTTTTTTTTTTTAAATTAGAGTGAAACTACTGTGTTACAAAATTACAGTAACTTACCATAAAAGTGAACTACGTTTGGGATGCTGTAAATCAGAATTACAGAAATTTACTGTCAAAATCCTCTGAAATGTCTTACAGTCTACATTTCAAAGTCTTTATCACATACAAAATACAGAAAACAGTCAAACATGAAAATATTTCTTATTTTTTTTTAACATTCTTAACATTGAACCATTGTAATGTACAGCCAGGAGCAAATCAAGCAGTGGACTAGTGTGGCAACAGCCACCCCAGATCACACTGATCTGTCCACAGCCAATGGTGAAACCCATTAGGCAACTATACACATAGATTGGAAGTTCCATCCAGTATCTGCTTTTTAAAATCAGCTGAAGGTGCATAGCTTATTATACAAGAGTCCTCGTGTAACTTTATGAGAAATGTAAGAAATGTGCCCCAATTTAAAATTGCCTTGCTATGTACAACTAGGGTAATGATGATTCTACTGGAGTATAACATAGGCAGTATGTATGTTTGGATCAGATCAAAGGATCAGATAATCAGGATCTACTGTGAGTACCTACATTCAATCCTGTTTTTGTGTTTTTTTAACAAAAGTGCCTGCATTTAGGGTTTGCAGTGTTTTTCTTCTGATGAATTACTGTCTTGTCCTTTTCTGGGAACGTGTTGGTTAATCATTTTCATCGGGCAGAGGACTTTCATCCAGCTTCTCCTCATGACTGGCTGAGGTGCTCATGCTGCCAATCCCAGAGGTGACATCAGAGTTTCCAGCTCTGGTCTTCAGCCATTCAGACACTTTGGCACGTGCTCTTTGTCTACAAAGTTCTGACATGTTCCCAAAATCTGAGGGAGCATCTCCGCTCACTGAAACAGAAGTTGAATGATGTTATTTGTAATAACCATACACACACGTGAAAATATGAATCAAATTCAGGGTCTTAACGAATATCAACTCACTGCTTGGAATGAAAACACCATCAAAGCTAGCTGCTTCCTTCACAGACAGTAGTCTTGGTTCCTCTGGTTCATTTGCAACAGCTCTTAACATTCGGTCTATCAGCTCTTGCTCCCTCCTGTTCCACTCTTCTTCTGTCAGCACAGGCTGTCTTGGTCGCCAGGGCAGTTTCTGTTTTTTCCCTTGTTTGCCTTCAGCAGTGAAGCATTGTCCCTTGTTCCGTGTGATCATGTCAGTGACTTTTTGGAAGAGTCGTTCGACAGGAAAATGATAACCAAAACCATGGCAGTCGAGGACATGGTATCTGTACCCACACTTTTCCACCAGCCACTGGAGGGTTTTTCCCTCTGTTGCAATGTGCTCCTCAATGAGTCTGTCATTCAGCCAGTCTTCCCAGGTGAACAGCACCATGCAGTGTCTCCACACTCTCTCACCAAAGGGCATCAAAAGCTCAACCAGTGCTTGGTGATCCTCCTCTGTGAATGCTTTAGAAATGGGAACAACCAAGAGAAAAACATGAGGGCCTGGAGCACACATAGAGACGCTGTGCAGAACTTCATCTTTTAGCCAGTTAGGTGCTGTCGTGTCTGCAGGCCAGCCTGGTGTCTCAACAACTGCAATATTTATTCCACCAATATTTCCTTTATGTTTTACACACTTTCCTGTTCTTCTCTGATCCTGGAATTCCTGCACAAAAACAAAGGTCCAAAAAATATTTAACAATCATGACAAACAGACCTGACAAATCAAATATGAACATTATACTTTGTATATGACATATTTGAGTTCAGTCAGTATATTGGGTTACCTTCTTCAACCAAGCTCTCTCAAATATCTCTTCAAAAAGGATGTTGTTTCCTGCCATACCCTTCCCAGATTCCTCTCTGCCAAGCAGTACAATTCTCAGGTCATTTATTGGCTGCCTCTCTCCTGTAAAAAAGTTAAGTATAAACTGAAATACTGTCTAAAGTAATATCAAAATGATTTGATCATTTCTAGATTACCTTCAAATAACTTTCTCAATATTCTTGATTGTCTTTCAGTGGTCTTTCTAATCCTTTTAGCTAATTTTTCTCCAGCCTCTTTCCTGGCCTCCAACTGTGCTCCACGATCCAGATCAACTTCATAATGTGGGTCTTCGTTTCCCGCCCACATCTCTTCAATCTTCTCCAGGAGATCTTTTACTTGCATGTCATCACTGTGCTTCATGTTGTCCAGGACGTGGTACCTGTTCCCACTCTTCTTCACCAGCCACTGCAGACCTTCCTCACTCTCTATACGTTCTTCTACAGTCTTCACTCCCAGCCAATCACCTCTAGTGAATAGAACAATGGTGTACTTCCAGACATCATCCCTAAACAGACTCATGTGCTCCTGGACTGCTCTGTAGTAGGATGTATTAAATGCAGATGCCAGGCCTATCACGAGGAGCACCACGTGGGGTCCTGGAGGGCACAGATACACACTGTTCTCTATTTCATGTTTATCTGTCTCAGAGGTGTCGTGAAGGGTGTGATTGTAGAACCATCCAGGAGAATCGACCACTGTGAGTTTCCTGTCTGCCAGAACGCCGTGACTGATTTCACAGGACATTGTTGTTCTTCTGTGATGAACAGCAAAAACCTTTTTCCTCAGAATGGTGTTGCCGGCTGAGCTTTTGGCTGACCACTGAGCACCAACCATCACTAGTCTTAAATGTGCAGGTGGGGTTTTGCCTCCTGCAGAATTGGGACCAAAAATAATCAGGAATATAGTTTAATGCATTCAAATTACATTTTATATTAATCTAATGATTAATCCACTGGATTTAAAGAGCTTTATTCTTTGTCAGTCTTTGTTTCTGTATTACAGTTAGATCTATAAGTATTTGGACATGAACACAGTTGACAAGGACACAATCTTGTACAGTCAGATCCATATGTTTTTTTGTAGTTTTGCAGTTTTTGTAGTTTTTGTAGTTTTGCCTCTGTACATCAACACAGTGGACTTTAAATAAAACATTCAAGATGTCATTAAAGTGCAGACTTTCAACATTAATCCAAAGGGTCTAACAAAAGTAGTGCATGAACTGTTTAGGAATTATAGACATTTTTGTATACAGTTCCCCATTTTCAAAGGCATAAAATAATTGGACAATGGACTGAGAAGCAGTTTTGTGGCCAGATGAGGCCTGTTTTCTTGTCATTTCACGACAAATTAAACATATAAAATATTTGGAGTGATGAACTTGTATTTGGTAGCTATTCACTGGAGCTGTCAATATGAGCTGCAAAGAGATGAAATGAAGACGGCCATCATTAGTCTGACAAAACAAAATAAACCTATCAAATAAACAGAGATTTGACAGAAGACAAGTAAAGTGGATGATGACAGTATTATTTCCATGGTTAAGAAAAGCAAATTCACAACATCTAAGCAAGTCAAGAACACTCTTGAGGAGGTCTACAATCAATATGAATAGAAATTAACAGAGGTTTACAATAAGGTGCAAACCACTGGTTACACTGAAGACCTGGAAGGTCGGATTAGACTTCACCAGAAAACATCTAAAAACATCAATCTGCACAGTTCTGGAAAAAGTTCACTAGTGTTTATTGATGATGTGACTGTTGATAGAAACAGCAGGATAAATTCTGTGTACAGAGCCATACTCTCTGCTCAGACTGAGCCACATGCTGTAAAACTGATTGGAAAGCACTGCAAAAGGTAATGATCCAAACCAAACTGCAAAAGCAACCTAAGAGAGGCTTTTGCCCAAGTGCTGCTGTGATGTCGGGGTGGCTGTAGCTCAGGAAGTAGAGCAGGTCATCTGCTAATCAGAAGGTTCAATCCCTGGCTGCTCCAGTCTGCATGCCAAATATCCTTGGGCAAGATACTAACCCCAAGTTGCTCTCCGGTGCATCCATTGGAGTGTGAATATGTATGAATGGTAGATAGGAAGCACTTGAGCACAGAAAAAGTGCTTGTATGAGTGGGTGTGAATGGGTGAATGAGGCAGTTGTATAAAGTGCTTTGAGTACTCTGGGAGAGTAGAAAAGCGCTATATAAGAATCAGTCCATTTACCATGTCTCAAAGTGTGCAGTCATTGTGGCCCTTTAGTCCACAGATGTTATACAGTATTGCATCCTCTGTAGCTGGTGATGTTCTGTCCTACCACACATGCCAAGGATCTTTTTCTGTGAGTTGGGCTTCTATCCTCCTCTTATAGACTGCCTTAGCTTCTTTTATTCCTCTCTCCAGCTCAGCTCTGTCACCTGACCTGAAGGCAGAGTTGCGGTCTTTGTGGAGGTTCCTGGACCTGGTGGTCATCTAGGGTTTTGTGGGAGGGGAAGACAGATACATTCTACAGTGGTGTTATCAGCACAATCCTTGATATAGGACAGAACCACCTCTGTGTGTGCAGCCAGATTCTGATGTTCAAATATGTCCCAAACAGTGTGAGCAAAACACTCCCATTTTGTCAAACCCCTTTGACTTAAAGCTGAAAGTCTGCAGTAGCCTCAAGGCGCTTTATATTGTAAGGTAAAGACCCTACAATAATAAAGAGAAACCTCAGCAATCAGACAACTCTCTATGAGCAAGCACTTGGCGATAGTGGGAAGGAAAAACTCCCTTTTAACAGGAAGAAATTAATAATAAATTAATAACAATAATTTATAGTATGTTTTTATGTTAAAAGATTGTGTCAAAGCCAAAGTTGCATTTCGCTGTAAGTCATTACATCCAGAAGAAAAGCTACAGCTTATCTAGTTGTAACTGTAACTTGTAACTGGTATCCATCGCGTGGTCTCTGAGGTTGGCACGTTAATAATATTCAAAAACAAAACAAAAAATGATGAAGAAAATGAAAAAAGATGATTGTGTATGTGATTTAAATAAAGTACGTCTCTTTTTCTTCTACGTTGTACTTTGGTGATTTATTAGCAGTGATTTTCACTTGATGTTTGTTAACTCTGTCTCATCATACTGGAAGTCTGGCATATTTAATTCAGATTTATTCTATTTTTTTCCTACAGGGTGGGTATTTTGGAAAATGTAAGGCCTTGTGACTCACCTTCAATTAGGGCTCTGAGTTTCCTTCTTTGTGTCTGCACCTCATCAAACCTGTCTGATGCTCCTTCAGTTATTGCTTTCATTTCTTCCTTCAGAGCATTTCCATGAGCACTATCAATGGGATAGTGACGGCCTCCATTTGCTGCAACCATTGCCTCGATTTTCTCAAAGAGCATTTCGACTTGAGTGCTATCCTGCCTGTTACTCATACTGAGGACATGTTTTCTGTTTCCACATTGTTCAAGAATCCACTGCATTTCTGACCACTCACGGATTTTGAGTCTGACATTTTTTTCATCCCGTGGATCTTGAACAGTGAAAAGCACGATAGTGTGATTAAGCACATTCTTGTGGAAAAATTTCAGGTGCTCTTTTAGAGATGATACAAAGATCTGAGGCAAATATAAACTTTCATGAATGACCAGAAGAAAGGCGTGAGGCCCCGGGGGACACAGATGGACACTGTTCTGGATTTCTATCTGATCCAGCTTTGGGGTGTTTTCTAGGGGATAGTGCCACCACCAGCCTGGAGTATCCACCACAGTGACCCGTCTGCCGTGTACCTCCTGCTGCCCTGCCACACTCTGGGCAGTTCTTCTGCTGGTGTCAAAAACATTTTTACCCAGTATGATGTTGCCACTCAAACTCTTATTACTGGGCTCTCCTGTTAACTGTCTGCCACCTATCAACACAATCCTCAACTCTGGAGAGTGGTGGCTGTGCCCTGTAACACAGATACAGCATTGTTTACATACGTGCATACTATACAACTGGAAAAGTGTCTTCATGCAGAATATATGGACTCATTTGTATACAGTAGCTGCAAGGCATGCATGGCTTAGTAAGTAAAAATAATGTCAACACAACAGGATTAGATAGAAGGGGTAGGTTTGTTTGTTGTTTTACCTTTCAAATTTAAAGCCAAACTATGGGCAGAGATATGTGTGCAATAAAATCTTCTCTATCACTTCTTTTGTTTTATATATACAGAATAATCTGTAAATGATATCTCTGTTTAGCTGTGGTCTCCATAATTTGTACATTGAGTGCTCTCCTAAACACTGTTGAATGTAAGCACAATCAGAGGTACTACACCGAGAGTCAAATTCCCCGTTATGCAAAGACATACCCGGCCAGTAAAGATTAACTCTGATGAAAAAATGTGTTTTCTTTGTTAAATTAACACATAAATAAAAATAGTCATATATTTTGTTGCTATACCCATGTTTTATGAAGAAAACTTACCAGAGCTTGAAACAGCGTGCTTATCAGCCATTGTTTAACTGAAGAGAAGTGAAGAACAGGAAAGGCAACTTTAACAACACATAATAAATAAGGTGTGGCACTTTTGAAATCTTTTCCCTCATCAGTTTTTAGTGCAATATGTGGTGAAAAGATATTAACTCGATAAGTAGAGCTAGATAACCGGCAGCAACGAATCATAAAAACACATTTTACCACACCACAGGAAAAACTAAAGTTAATATACATCTACCATTTTAGTCATTTTAATCAATTTTAATCAATGTGACTATTTTCAGGGAAGCAGAAAAATAATCAGCAGTTCAGTGTAATATGATGTCACTTTTTACATTAAGCCATAACTTTCATAACTAGTAAGCCTAGTTTAGATCATCTACAAGCTGTTTAAGTAAATTTAAAGCAGAAATGCCAAACATTTACTGATTTACTTCTCAAATGTGTTGACAATCTGTTGTTTATCAGTTTAGGTGTAGACAGTTCCAGATTGTTTTAGCGCTTTAACCCCAGTGGCACAGTTACTTTAAAAGAAAAGCAAGCAGAAAAAATGACACCTATCACCTGTTTGCATCATATTCTATAAAATCGTGTTTGTGGTGGTTTGCAGCAGTTATCAAACCTGATAAAACAAGTTCAGAGGAGACATCAGCTCCCGACACAGCAGTAGCTGATGTCTCCTCTCCAACTATGTGAAGGATTTCCTTGTTAACGTGTGAGTTATAAAAATGTTGTTGTAACCAAAAACCTGCACTTTAAGGGTCATTCTGCAGTCAGAGGATGATTTAGACTTCAACAATTGAAAATTTTTATTTTTTATAATTTTCTGTTAAATAAAATAAAATAATAAGAAATACAATGAATAAAATAATAATAATAATAAAATAATATATTTGTCCTGCTCAGGCATCAAAGATACAAACAGAGTAATATAGTGTAAGCAGTGAAGTGCCAGGAGGATTGCTGTAAATTGTACATTGGGAAAACCAAACAGCCTCTGCACAACACAGAACCGCTACCTCCAGCCTCAGGCCAGGACTCCACAGTCTATTTACACCTGCAGGCCAGTAGCCACTCTTTCACTGATGAGGATGTACACATGGACAGGGAGGATTTGATTTGAACAGAGAGTTAAAGAGGCCATTTATTTACATGAAAAGGGAATGACCATGTGATCTGAGGAGGGGGCCTAAGAGTACATCTTTCACTATCTTACAATGCTGTGATTGCAGCCATTCCCCAACTCTCTGTGAATGGTACTCATGACCATTGATCAATGGTCATGACAATTTGCATACTAATGATCATGAAACTGACCTCACGGCCCTTTGTTAGTCAGTGGTGCTGGTTTTGGCCATTATGAAATGCACTGTTTATAAGGTTGGGGAAACCTGCAGTCAGCTGAGACTGAAGAAGTCACTTGGATGAGTCACAAAACGTTTCTCCCACTGAAAACGCTGCGTCCAGATGAACAGAATCAACATTCTAGGTTTGAAATATTTGTTTTATATGTATGGTAACAGGGTTGTAAATCAGTGTTAATATTAGTGTTTTCTTAGAAAAAGATCCTGTCAGTGGAAGGTAATGGGACTGTGAAAGTCAGGGATGAATGTAGTTATATAAATAAAGGAAAGAAACTTTGAAATTACTTTATCTTCCTTTGGTAATATGGGTAACAGGTTAGAGTGACACACTCAATCTGGTGAGAAAAGACTGGAAAAGTACAAAATCTATCAAAGAGAACTGACCTTTGGTCTTCCCATGGTGTTAGTACTTGACTCAATCATGTCACTTCTTGATCAGGTCATCTAACTGTTTTGTCCCTTTCTTTTCCAGGCTAAATAGGTTTTGGTAACAGGGTTGCACATATGTTGTGGGACCCAGCTTGCAGTGCATAATTACTATTCTTTAAAACATGTTGCTGTGATGAAAAAAATGGTTTAACAATTATAAGAGACACGTGTCACCAAATTTAAAACAAAAAAGTGGATTTAGGACAATTTGAAACGAGCTGGGACAAGAGAATATGCCAGGTATTCTGTATTTTTAATATTTTGGAACCACTTTTTGAACCACTAGGTTTAGGTTTTGTCTCAGGACAGGTGTAATTTACACAACAAATATATGTTTGAGTATTTCAAACTCATGGGTGGGACAGAAAATGTTCTGCAATTGTAAACTGGCCCTTAATTTACTTTATTTTAACCGGTTTCGCCTCTCTTGAAACGCTCACATTCAGCCTGTAGAGAGAGCTGTCAATATTTCCTCGCCATTAAACGCGACGCCACACGCCATCTTTGTTATGGGCGAACTACGACAGCTGATGACGTGGGTGTTTTCCTCCCTGTGATTGGTGGAATCGCGCCATGCCAAAGGTCGCGTATATTTCGCGCTCTTCATTCACAACCAGTCTGGCGCGCTATTGAAAGATCCGCAGTATGTGAAGAAATATGAGCCTTAGGTTCATTTTCCGTGTAACCTTTTTAGTACTTTAGGTTCGTGTATCCGTGTCTGACACGCCGGGAAATGTCTGGAGCACTTTTGGGGTCTGTGGGAAGCTTTGAGTCTAGCATCTAACGAAGACGGCTAGCTTGTTGTTTTACAGTAACGTATTTCTTCTGTCACCAGACAGACTCTGATCACACAATGATTTATTTTTGTTTAGTTGTTCGCTCATACAGACGAAGCTCACACAGAAGTGAATGACAAACTGTTGCAGCAGGTTCCGGTTCGGCTTCATCGGTGAGTGTTTCCTTTGCCTTTGTTTACGTGGTCTCTCTCTCTTGTAGTATAAAACTGGAAGTTCCTGGACGTGATGTCAGGAAAAATATCGTCTTACAGCTTACTTGATGTCTGTGACCCCCTGTAAATAACATGCGAACATGGTGAATATCAGCCTTTTTTATACCAACTGTGCTTCAGCAAAGCTTCCTGCATGTCTGTCGTGACATTGACAGAAAGCGCTGACAAAACACTCAGAATACACTGTGATAAATAAGAGGAAAAGGTTTCTGATTATCACTTTTAAAGGCACTTCTCCCCCCCCTTTTTTTAAGTAATTACTGCGATTTCTCAACATATGCAATATTCATTTAAAATAACATAAAGACGGTACTACAAAATAAAAGGAAAACAAAAGAATAAACAATCAAAATATACTGAAATGTAAATACATTATATAAGGTATAAATAAGCATTCACATACATGCTCTTACATCATATTTAATAAAAAATAAATATTGAATAGCCCCCTTTTCCTTCCCCAGCTGACTCTCCAATCTGCTGCTGTCTTTCAGGATGAATATCTTTATGCAGTTATTCTAATTTTTAAGCGTTTATTGTCATTACTCAGTATATACACAGTACATACTACTTACAATACTACAACAAAATAGAGACCCGCAATCTTCACTACTTCTGCTTTGCTGCTACTTTCCTACTTTTCTTTTATTTAGTTAAATGAAGCCGGAGAACTGAAAGTTAAACGTGTTATTTTAGCTACAGAAAAATATGCACATATTTCTTAGAAATACAACATTCAGGGGACCAAAATAAATAAATACAACTCAATAAAATATATCTATCCAGTTAAATGCACTAAATATAGTTTAAAAAATAAATATGGGCAACAATTAATTTTTAAATTGTAATATAAATTGCTATTTCTGATTTAGTTTTTTCATTAATTTAATTATTTCACTTTTCTTTACTTTTTCTTTTCTGTATTTTATCCCATTAAATTTTTTTCTATTTATTTGTTCTTTTTTTTTATTTTACTTTTTTTTGTATTTATCCCCTTTTTCCCTATGTATAACTTTTTGATTTATTTTTTGATTTTTAAGTTTTCACTTTTCTTTCCCCAGTTTTTTTTTTTTTCAAAACTTTTTTCCTGCTACACCCCCACCCCTCTGTATGTCTGTGTTTACATAACTGAGACTTCAACCAAATGTTTACATTT
>VUQS01028905.1:0-18075 GCA_015108495.1 Heterochromis multidens | reverse complement strand
TTGTGGAATTTTTTTAAAAAAAAAAAAAAAAAAAAAAAAAAAGCATCTTTTTAAACTTGCTTTTGGGTAACTTCTTGTTTTTATGTTATAGAATTTTTGTTGTGAAGCATTTTGTGATATTTATCTTGAAATTTGCTATATAAATAAATTTTTTTATTTTTACTTTATGTTTGTTGCGCCTGACCTGAAATCTTCTCTGACGGAGATGATCCACTCTGACAGGAGTCACTGGGCTAAATTTAAAAAATAAAAATAAAAACATCGTCACTGAACACACACGCTTTGTCTTTGTCTGCTTGCGAAGACCCTCATGAACATAATTAAATCTGATTTGCAGGAACCTTCAAACAGCAGCGAGCAAAACGGCGTCCTCACAATGCAGGAAAGCCCTCAGCACGGCGGTCGTCACAAGGATAGTAAAACCAGCACACACTGAGCGTTAACGTGCACGTTTTAATTAGACAGACAGACAGGCTGAGAGACAGACAGTCCGCTGATTGGAGGAGCAGCAGGAGGCGAACCGGAGTTTTGACTCACTCACCGGGACCAGCGGAGAGTTTACCGGAGCAGACCGGCGGCTGTCTGCGAACCTGCAGGCGGAGCGGAGCGGGTTCAGGACTGAGCTCGGACCGTGAGGAGACGGATCCCGCTGCGGTAAGCGCTGAACCATGTCAATGAAAACTAGTTTAAAGAGCAAGTGATTCCAACTGAAACCTGCTCAGCTGCTCTAAAGAAAACGTAACTGACGAATCCAGCACGACTGTCGGGCGATGAAAACTAAGCTGCTTTTATGTAATGTCAACTATATGAGTTTTCTTTTCTTTTTTGACCAGATAACTATTTATAAAACATGACTGACGTCAGAAGCGGAGATGAATGTACGTTAACTGTGTTGTGCAGCATGCATTTGGCTGTCAATTAACTCAGTTCATTGATTAGAATTTAATAATAGCCTAAGTGAAATCGTGAAATCCATCGTGTAATATGTGTGTAAACGTTCAGTGAGCTGAACTCCTCTCATCAGTATATGTGTGACTTAAATAGATAAATGAAAGTGATTATTGTCTACTTTCTGATTTATGACATTATTGCTAAACTTTGCATCTTTTTTTCACTGATATTGAAAATTTTCTGGAGGATGCTGAGCTGAGAGGAGATGTTTCATGTTTCCCTCACACACTGCAGATCATTTTTTCAGGACTTCCATCTTCCTCTTTGAAGACTCAGTCTGCTGAAAACCCCTCCGGCTCACTGATAACGGGCTCCAGCTGCTCTTCAGTAACCACCAGGCTCGCTGTCCACGATCCTGTTAATAAAATCTTAATTTAAGATTAAAATATGACACATATCAAACTGATTTTTTTTTACTTCAAGAACACACTGAGCTGCTGACTGATCCACTTCATTAATTACACTTCAGCACAGACCTAATTCTCTGACTTTCACTCTAAGCCATCAAAGGTAAAAAGGCTAAATCTACATTTTTTCAGCAGCAGGGAACAAATTGTTTTTGTGAATATAGACTTAATGTTTTAACACTGTGTGTTTGATCAGAATACATCATCTGATCATTAATAGACTACTAATCTAATCAGTAAGTGTCCCTCTGGGACATTTAGGAAGGAAAGAGGATGAAAACATCTGAGTGAAGCTGGAGAGGAGTCTTATTAACATGGCTCTCACTTTGTTTAATTTGTGCAAAAAGCTGATTTTTTTGGTGTTAAGTGTGAAACATGCAATCAAGCTTATCTTTGGTCTTCTCTGGTTCTATCATCTGTCGCGTATGATGTTTCAAACTGTGACTTTTACTCTGCACAAACAGCTGAAGAAGCAAAAACATGTAGCCTACAGTACAGCTCAGAATTTGGAGTCACTTAGAAATTTCCCTGTTTTTAAAAGAAAAGCATTTAGTCTCATTCAACTTTACATTGATTAGAAATGTTTTAAATGCAGTGATTATTGGAGTCATTCATCATAGATCATTTGTCATTTTTAACAGAGGTTCGGAGACAGTGGCACTGACAAAAAGACGAGAGGTGGAGCCGGAGGTGGCAGACATGAAGATGCTAAGATTTTTCTAAGGATTAGAAATGAGTACATCAGAGGGACAGCTCAGGTTGAGTGGTTTGAAGATAAAGTTAGAGGGGCAAGGCAGAGATGGTTTGGACATGTGCAGAGGAGGAATAGTGGATGAATTGGACAAAGGATACTGATTATGGAGCTGCCAGGCAGGAGAAAAAGAGGAAGTATGTAGTGGCACGCATGGATGTAGTGAAGGAGGACATGCAGAAGGTTGGTGTGACAGAAGAGGATGCTGGGATAGGGTGAGATGGAAGCAGATGATCTGCTGTCAGGGAGCAGCCAAAAGAAAAAGATGAATGAAATATCTACAGAGGCAGATTCTCCTGTCTTCCAGTGGAACATCGTGATACCTAATAAAGTTAAAATGTTAGCACGGCTGAAAACTGCTGTGATGATTAGAAGGAGACGCAGTACATTTTGCAAGCTGAGTGAACCAACCTCTGTGGGTTTGATTGTAGCCTCTAAAAACTAAAGTACAACAAAGTGTACTACTCCTTTCACAAAGTTTGCTCCGATGGGTACCATTTATTGAAGCAGCCATTTGAGGACCAGCGAGCTGTCTTTTCCTTAAACTAAGACTCTGATGTCCTTGTCCTTTTACTTAGTTGTGCAATTTCTCTTTTTATTTTGGTTATGAGCAGTTTATGCTGATAGTACAAACAATCTTATCAAATTTAATATTTTGGGAATTTCCAACATGGAATAGGAAGAAAGTTCACTCCATGTTTTTGGCCATTATCAGACCCACAAAAGCTGATTCTAGACAAATTTACTGCAAACATAATGAAATACTGGTTGCTGAAACTTTGTCTCTGTACACCTATGCAGAGATTCCAGTATAATCATTAATGATTTATGATTACTTTATTGTTATACAGCAGCTCTGATCATTTTCACTTTATATGAGCTCAAACAAAATGTTATTTTCTTTACAAAAACCAGGACAGCAGCCCCAAACTTTTGAATCAGTGTACTTATTGATATGACTGATTGTTTACTGATGTCTCCTTAGGTTTCCACAGCAGGATGAAAGCTCAGTACTGAACATCACCTCAGTATGACATCATCAGGCCCTGCCCTATCCTCTCTCCCCCTCCGCCATCATCATCTTCATTACCTTCATGTCTTCTTCTGCACTGTCTGCCGATCCCATCTGTGGCCCCGCCTCCTACTGTCTCTCTGCCTCTGGACTGGTGGAGAGGTGGTCCAGGTGAGTGCCTCTCACCAGCACTTCCACCCCCACTCCATAAAGATACCTGGTGACATCACTCTGGGCGGGCTGTTCCCCATCCATGCCCGCGGACCCCATGGAGTAAACTGCGGGGAGCTGAAGAAGGAAAAGGGGATCCACCGCATGGAGGCCATGTTGTACGCGCTGGACCAGATTAACAGCGACCCTGAGCTGCTGCCAAACATCACACTCGGGGCCCGGATCCTGGACACCTGCTCCAGAGATACCTACGCTCTGGAACAGTCACTCACCTTTGTTCAGGCTCTTATCCAGAAAGACACATCTGACATCCGCTGCTCCAATGGAGAGCCGCCCATCATCCGGAAACCGGAGAGGGTGGTGGGAGTGATCGGAGCATCAGCCAGCTCTGTGTCGATCATGGTGGCCAACATCCTGCGACTTTTTGAGGTAATTTTACACCTGTTTGCATACAGGAGACATATAGACAGTAGAGGGAGTTAGGCAGACGGGTAAAAATAACTGCAGGTGGTGCAGTATTAAACTAATATACTAAAAGATATTGGTTACTCCACACAGAGCAAAGTATATCAAATGTGTATGTCCTGTTTTAGATTACATGGGGTTGGAAAAAGATTTAATAAATACAAACCTGTGTTGGAGGCTGGTGGAGATATGGAATGGGACCCCTTTGAAGAACAGTTTGTAGAAAATCATTTTTGAAAAGCAACTGTGGAGGTGAAGGAGTTCAAACACAGAGGCTGGACAAAATCCCAAAATTGTTGGGCAGATTAAAACTGGTAAAGCTAAAAATGGAGACCTTATTGTTTGTTCAAGAAAGATTACAATCGCAAAAAAATAAGTAAGGATAATTTCCCCGTCAGATTAGACTCTGCACAGTTAACAATGGGATATTGCCATTGCATGCTAAAACAATAAGACACAGAGATGTGAGTTAAATGAGGTTAAGAATGAAGTTCAGTTCATTTTATACTGCCCATTATATCCGAATCTATAACAAACATTGTTTAGAAAGTTGAGAATTTTTGCATGGCATAAATTCTTCATGCAAATGTCCCCAGATGGAAATAAAATGTTCGCTCATTCCTTCGTTTGTTCCTTCGTTTGTTCCTTCGTTTGTTCCTTCGTTTGTATGGTAGTCAGACAAATTACATCTGGTTATGTCAAGTTCAGGTTCACTTGTTATTTATATAGCACCAATTTCTATTTCAGGATAAAAACCTTAGAACAACATAGAGAGGAAGCCAACTGTCCCCTTTGAGCAACACTTGGCAGTAATAGAGAGAAAAAAAGTCCCTTTTAACAGGAAGAAGCCTCCAGCAAATATAGAAAAGATCATAGGGAGACAACAAACAACAAACAGTATTATAATAATAACACACAGTGTTGATGTAGCCCAGGAGCTGACAATACCAGTACAAGGGAGAGGAAGAATAGAAACGACAAAGCACAAGCTACAGGAGATGAAAAGCACAAAGTTAATGGCATATCATAGTGATTAATTATACATAAATGCAGGGAGAGCAAAAGAGAGTAGAGTTGAGGTGAGGTAGTCAGTGCATTATAAGAAGTCCCCCAGCAGCTTGGACAATATTGAAGCATAACTAAGGGGATGGTTCTTGGTAACCTCATCCAGCCCTAATGGTGAACTTTATCAGAAAAGGAAGCTGCCAGAGTGTCCGCCTCCTGAACCCAAACTGTGACACATTTATAAGTTTAAAAAGTATTGGTCCTGTCACAGAGCTCTGTGGAAGAGCTAACTTTTAACTAACTTTTGTATGAGTTTGGAATGCGCCTCGTTAACATGAACTAACTCGAATATATCAGATAAACTCCTAACTATAGCTTCCAGTCTTTTTAATTAAGTGCTGTGACCTCCGGTGTAGCACTGAGATCAAGCAGGACAAATACAGAGACAAGTTCACTGTCTGACTCTTTGAGGAGATTGTTAAAGACTTTCACCAGTGGAGGTTGGATATTAGTAAAATACCTGGACCAAGGCTTTTTAATTAGAGGCTTTCTTGTAGCAATATTAAAGGTTTACGATACATAGCCTGTTATTAAAGATAAATGAATCATATTACATTTTCAGTCGTTAATTAATCCTTAAACATCTTTGAACAGTGTAGTAGGGACATTGGGGTCTAACAGACACTTGATGGTTTGGATGAATTACTGAGGTTGGTTCAGAGAGATCAATGGAGGAGAAGGAAGCTTCTGTACTTGATGATACGTCTTTGACATCTGCAGGAAGGCTGTGGTTATTTTTTCCCCTCCACTGCTTAAAACTTTATTTATAAAGAAGTTCATAATAATTAATTCTGAGAGATAAAGGAATACCAGGCTCAACAGAGCTGTGGCTCTTGCTTGTGCTAAAAAGAACCGTAAGGAGAGCGACGGCTAGAAGAACAAATGTGATCAGGATTAGATGGTTGAGGATGGATGTAATTAGTGTTGAGATCATAGTTAGGGGGAGAATTTGAACCTCCGTGGAAAGGGCTTAGGTCTTTTGCAGTAACCGGGCTCTGCCACCTTAACAAGCTATTCTCTTGAGCTCAAGGATATGTCCTTTTGCCTATTTTAGTTGATTTTGTTAGGTGAAGGTGAGGTGTATATAAAATATATGCCACTCATTTTCAGTCCTTTTGTGCTAGAAAAGATCATATCATAGATAGAAACTGACCTGGATTACTATGAGAAGAAGACCCTACTGTTCTCTTGATTTATGACCTCAATAAATATTTCAATGATGCATTTAGGGTCTCAGTTGCTAGTTTAAAATTTTATTTAATCACAGCACATAAATTAGGGTCTCATGTAGAGTAAAATAGATCATAAAGCAGGGTGTAATTTGTGATTGAAGAGTTGCTTCCATATGAATGTGCAGTGTCGCTCGGCTTCTCAGTCAGATCCACCCCGACTTTTCAACGAACCAAGATGACAACAGCCTTGACTTCACAACCAAGTAGGTGATGTCACAATGACCACGCCCATCTTTTATATACAATCCATGATTTCTTCTAAGGATGGCTAATCTAATCTAATATACACTCATAGAGACAGACAGGTACAGTAGGGCAGACAGTGAGTGGATGAAGCAGTCTGGTTGGTGGATTAATGTTTTAAACAGACACTTTGTGTCTGGATGACTGACTGGCTCTAATGAAAGCTTTTAATGACTGTTACGGTTACTCTGTGTTTTTTTGTGAAGACATGTGTGTGTGTGTCAAATTAGGTCAGATTTTTAAAGGGCTTTTTGAGAGTTCAGAGCTGGGTTTGAAGGTTCAGGTTTGAACCAGGTTTACACTCAGGATTGGGATCCTAGGAATGTGTTGTATGACTGAGTGTCCTCACAAAAACATGATCATGTTACTAAACACTGAACCACACACATGTCCGTGTCATGGGTATATTTTCAGCAGCTGAATCATAAAACAAACTCCAGATGTTTAGAGCAGACTGCACATATTCACACATTACAAACTTCAGCTTCTGGCACATAACCTGTATCGACCCACATCTATATTAAATCATATCTGTTATGTTTTGACTGATGAATGAAAAGGTACATTACAAGCCATTTTCTCCATTCACACACTTCAATCTTATTCATCGCATGATGGATGCATTGGGGCTAATTTGGAATCAGTGTCTTGCTCAAGGACACTTCCACATGTGGGCTAGAGGAGCCAAATATCAAACCACCAACCTTAGGATTAGTAGACAACCCACTCAATCTCCTGAGCCACAGCCGCCAAATTCAATAAAATTGGCTGTAAGTAGTGTTATCTGCAGCAACATCTTCTTTAATAGAGAACCAGAAGCTGAGGACCCGATCACCTGCTGAGTACAAACACACACTGTAAGGTGATGTTACAGAGAGTTGGCGGGGGGTTTGGTGGTGTCATGGAGTGTTCTTCGATGCTCAGTTGTTGACATAAATTAAGTGTAGAGATAAAAGTGAAGGCTGTAAAGTGAGACACAGTTCATCTCTGTTTCGCTCCACTGAGGATTCTCCCTGATGATGATGATGGCTGTCATAACGAGGTCTGTTCTCATTAATGTGGAGACCTTCATTATTCTGTACACACACGCACACACGCACAGACACACACGCACAGTGTTGTGCGTTAATGTGATTGTTATTCAGTTTATTGAGGCTCTGACACACATTCTGCTCAGCTGTTACACAACATTAATCCTCTATGTGTGTGTGTGTGTGTGTGTGTGTGTGTGTCCCTGCTCTGTTAAACTCCAACAGTGCCTCCAGTCTGACCAGTCTGTTTAATTTGACCTAAGCTCCGACTGTCAGGATGAAGGACGTGTCCTTGGTCAGATTCTGGTTAAACCTCTCACCTGTTGGATGATTGTCTCTCAGATCCCTCAGGTGAGCTACGCGTCCACAGCTCCAGAGCTCAGTGATAACAACCGGTACGACTACTTCTCCAGGGTGGTTCCTCCGGACTCGTACCAGGCTCAGGCCATGCTGGACATCGTCAAAGCCCTGGGCTGGAACTACGTCTCCACGCTGGCCTCCGAGGGTAATTATGGAGAGAGCGGAGTCGACGCCTTCATGCAGATCTCCAGAGAGGCCGGTACACAGAGCTCTCTTCTAAACTGTCTGTGCCCCTGATCTGTCCATCTCTTGGTAACCTCTCTATCTTTATGTCAGGTGGGGTGTGTATTGCTCAGTCGGTGAAGATTCCTCGCGAGCCAACAGCTGGAGAGTTTGACAAGATCATCAAACGTTTGATGGAAACGAGTAATGCCAGAGGAGTGATCATCTTCGCCAATGAGGATGACATCAAGTAAACACACAAACATCACTTTGTACAAATTCACTTTTATTTATATAGCACCAGTTCACACTAACATTCATCTCACCGTGCCTTATACTGTATGGCAAAGACCCTACAATATTAACAAGAGAACCACAACAATTACACAATCCCCAATGAGCAAGCACCTGGCAGCGGTGGGGAGGAAGAAATCCCTTGTAACAGGAAGAGACCTCAAACAGAACCAGGGGCAGCCATCTCTGCTGACATCATAGAAAGTCCTCCAGCAATCTGAGCCTATAGGAGCATAATTAAGGAATGCTTCAAGGTCACCTGATCCAGCACTAACTATGAGCTTTATCAAAAAGGAAAGTTTGAAGCCTGATCTTGAAAGTGAACCCAAACTGGGAGCTGGTTCCACAGGAGAGGGGCCTGATAGCTGTCTCCCATTCTCCTTACTGAAACTCTCAGGAAACACAAGTATTCTGCAGTCTGAGAGCGAAGTGCTCTACTGGGATATGATACTATGAAGTCTTTGAGATATGATGGGGCTTAATCATTAAACTTTGTATGTGAGGAGAAGAATTTAACAGGGAGCCAATGAACAGAAGCTAATATTGGACACATATGCTCTCGTTCTAGTCCCTGTCAGTATTCTCACTGCAGCATTTTGGATCCACTGAAGGCTTTTCAGGGAGCTTTTAGAGCAAACAGATAATAAGGAATTATAATAGTCCAGCTTAGAAGTAACAAATGCATGAACTAGTTTTTCAGCAGGACTCTGAGACAGGATGTTCCTTGATATTGCACAGATGAAAGAAGGCAGTCCAAGAGATATGTTTAATATGTTAGTTAAAGGACAAATCCTGACAAAAAATTATTCCAAGATTCCTCACAGCAGCAGGAACCTCGGAGTCAAAAAATAACAAAACAACCTGACTACAAATCCGCTCATCAATCCCCTTTACAGTCACTCCAAATCAGGAGTTATGACCAACACTGCAGTGATAAAGTATTCCATGAAAAACCAGCGAGGGCCTCCAAAAAGGCACCCTCAGAATCAGTTGAATTATTTTTTTCCAAGTACAGTAAAACATTTTTTTTTCTAGGATTTTGAGCCTGGAGCAAGCCCCCAGAAATTAAGCTCTGTCAAAAACCTGCAATCAAATCAATTTTACACTCACTCCAAGTGCCACATTTAAAGCCAAAATCACAATTTTATTGAGACTGATCCTTTCTATAACCAACTTTGAGCATCAATATTATGGGATATATCATAGTTTGAAATGCAAAACTGAACTATTTAATGTTTGTGATGTACAGAAACAGAAACAAGCACTGATTTGTATCGGTTTCTGACCTTCCAGGGTTTTATCACCAGGTAAAATTTTGTATGCCTTATTATTGTAAAACAAACCCAGGTGGGGGTCAGATGGGAACTTTTCTCAGATTTGGCTGAATTTTTTTACATGAACTAATCCTCATGTACAGTATCTCTTCTCAACATCTCTTTCTGGTAGGCGTGTCCTTGAGGCAGCAAAACGTGCTAACCTGACGGGCCACTTCCTCTTTGTTGGGTCGGACAGCTGGGGTGCAAAGAGCTCACCGGTCACAGAGCTGGAGGATGTTGCCGAGGGTGCAGTCACCATCCTGCCAAAACGGGCTTCAATTGACGGTAAAACCAGGAAAACAAAAATGCCACAGACTCAAATGTGTTACTGTTTGTGTGTTTGATGTGTGTTATGCTTGTGTTGTGCAGGGTTTGATCAGTATTTCATGTCTCGCTCTCTGGAGAACAACCGCAGGAACATCTGGTTTGCTGAGTTCTGGGAGGATGATTTCAGGTGTAAACTGACCCGGCCTGGAATCAAACTGGACCCTGACAAGAAGAAATGTACAGGTGCGGCTACACCTGAAGAGGCAGGGTCTGGGACCAGCTGTGAGTCAAGTTAGTCAAATACTTACCTGTTATGTGACATTGTGTGTACTCCTGCAGGTGACGAGAGGATCGGCCGGGACTCGCCCTACGAGCAGGAGGGAAAGGTTCAGTTTGTGATCGATGCAGTCTACGCCATGGCTCATGCTCTGCACAACATGCATCAGGATTTGTGTTCCGGTAGCTCCGGGGTCTGCAACACCATGGACCCTGTGGAGGGACAAGTGCTGCTGAACTACATCAGATCGGTCAACTTCAACGGTAAGAAAATACACGGAAAAATATCAATTTGCTTCAGAGTAATAGTACTTTACTTGAAGCAAGGATAACGGTGTGCCCTCATACTCAGACCTGGCCTTGAGCCTTGACTCATGAGGTTAAATGTATCTAAAAGGCATTGGGGTTGCTGGAGGATTGGGCACGGAGCTTGGTGTGGTTGCTAGTGTAAAACTGGTTCCAGGGACATCAACACTCTGGGGAAGCAGTGATGCCAACTGGGTATAATTTATCTCTGCACTCTGGAAACAAACTCCTGGAGAGCAGCTGGACTTTATCTTTCTGGGGATATGGTTAGGAGTAAGTCACACTGCTAGGCAGGTTGAGAGCTGCTTAGCTGGAGACTTTGTAAGAAAACAAGAGGCCTGAGGGGAAGATGCTGTCATATGTGTGTGTGCCAAACATTACATTTACATTTTTGAAGCACCAAAACACCAGGTGTGGTCAGGTGTGCATCTTGAACACTGAGGTTAGGAGGAGAGCAGAGATTCAGGGGAGGATCAGTCCTGACTGTTTTCAGTGGGATGGTGATCTGCATACACTGACCACGGATAATTGACGGGCAGTGGAAGGAAGTTCCTTTCAGGAGTTCCTTTGAGGAACTCATGAAAGTGACTGGTCTGCCCTTAGTAAAGAAGGTTAAGCTGGAAGACTTAAGGGAAAGCTCACCATCCATATAAGAGTGCACTGATGTGAGTCAAAAGGTCTGCAGTGGCTGCAGGTGTGAACAAGATTCTTCTCAAGATGCTCAAGACTCAGGACCTGACTCTGAAGCATCACAGCAGAGAGGGAGAGACAAGGAGGAGGCTCATGAATCATTTATTTTAACTAAGAGCTTAATGTTAACAACACAAATGGACGATACAATAGAATGTGGCAGTCAAAGGTAGGCCATAAACAGTGTGGTGGTGAAGCGATGCTGGATTTCATAAATCAAACATGTGCAGGAGAGACGGACTACACTTGGACTGAGGAACAGTGAGAATTTATAGCAGGGAACAGTCTTTTCCTCCGGCTGTAGAATTAGACCATGCAATTTAACAAGTAAGTGGCTGGCTGTTGGGTCATTAATGGACTCTTTTAAACAAATAAACTAAAATGTAGTAAAATGAATGTGTAGAAACGTGTCCAAGTTCTCTGTGTATTGCTTGTAGTGAGAGAGAGACCATCTTAAGCTGAGCTAGGGCTGGGCCCTTGTGTACCCTTGTGTAATACCACTTTGTACTACAGGATTGTCTAGTTTGCCCTGAGTGCAACATGAGGGGAAGAAGTATCACAGCTCACATTTAGCAAGCAGCAACCTCGAGGACTGAAAAATGAAGCCATCGTGGAAGTCTCAAAAATTGTTTCCTCAAATGGCCGCTTGAGGCTGGCTCCAAAAGTGAGTCAGTTCCCCACAGACCCCTTTGTTAAAACTCCACAGTTTCAAACATATTACCAGCCTGGTACAAAACATGATTCTGACCCTATAGCTAATTTCTAAATTCAAAACAACTGTATGAGGGTGTGATAACTCATGCATTTTAATAAGATAAAGGCTCAAAGTTAGGGCCTTGTCTGCTTTGATTGATAGGTCTGCCTATAAACGAAGCTGTCGCTGATAGCTGTCTACTAGGCTTCACCTCCACTTATTTGAGTCATTAAATTGGACCTCTGGACTATGTTTATGGCTTTAGGGCATTGTAATGGATTTCTTTTTACAGTTTTTAGATGCAGCAAGCTAACCAATTTTGTCAGCTGATAAAGGAACACCCTACCGTGAGGTCTAAATATGGCCACTTCTGGTTCCAAAACATTGTGATGGCAATGGACAAAAAGTTAAGCTGGAGGCTTCAAAATAAAAAATACAAAAATGGTTTTATGCAATCTATCATGTTTAAACAGACACAACAACGGTTGAAGCTCCTGCCAAGTAACCTTCAGTAATGCCACCAAATCCCAGGAACAAACCCAATTTGACCACAGAAGAAGAAAAGATTTAAAAAAAATAAAAATACAACCACAACATGACCAAATATCTGCATTGCTTTCCACTGTACAGGAAAATCACTGAATAACTTTATTGACTGTTAATACAGTACTGTGCAAAAGTCTTAAGTTAAGCCAACTCTCTTTTCTTAATATTTTCTAGGAAAATGGGAAATAAGTTATACAGTAGTTTATTGAAACAAGTTCAAACATAAATGGAAATACAGTATATAAGGGAAAAACAGAGTTTGTACAATTCTAACAAGCTTGAAAGTTAATATTTGATAAGACCACCTTTATTCTTCAACACAGCCTGAAATCTCTCAGGCAGCTTTCTTGTGGTTTCTTTCAGTAGTTTTTAGGAATAGTTCTCCAGGCTTCTTGAAGGACATTCAAAGCTCTTCTTTGGATGTTTCTGCCTTTTGTTCTGTTCTCTGTCAAGATCCAACACTGCTTCAATAATTTTGAGGTTCGGGCTTTGGGGAAGCCAATCCATGACTGATAGTGTTCCATTGTGTGTTTTTCTATCCAGGTATGTTTTTTACTGCACTTGCAGTGTGTTTGGGATCATTGTTATGCTGAAAATGGAAGCTGCAGCCAGTCAGATGTTTTCAAGATGGTACTGTATGATGGATCAAAATCTGTTGGTACTTTTCTGTGTTCATAATTCCATCAGTTTTGACAAGTGTTAGCCAACACCACTGGCTGAAATGCAGCCTCAGACAATGACAGAGCCTCCAACCTTTTCCTTCCTTAAGAATGGCTTCTTGACAGAATGGCTTGTTGACATGCCACAATGAGAGCATTTCTGACAAAGCTTCAGCGAACCTTTGTCAGGTGGATTCAGCTGGATTTTTTCCCTGTCTCTTAAAGATATGACTTTCAAATACTGATACCATTTTATGTCTGTCAAAGTGTGTTATCTTTGGAATTTTTTATGTGTTTTTGCAACAAGCTGCTGGTAACAAAGTGCCTAAAGATACTGTCTAAAATTGGTCCTTTGCTAAGTTGACTGATATGCGTAGACACAATACCGGCTCTTTTTATGCTTTAATGATTCGTAGGTTTAAGTGGCTTAATAAGCAAAAAAATCATTTCCTCTGAAAAGGTACAAGGACTGGACTGAAAAATAGTGAAAAAAGCAGCATGTGTGTGTTTGTATGTAAATAAATAATCTCTACCAAACTGAGGTAGTTTTATATTGGGGAAAAAAGAAAAAGATTGACTGTATAGTTCTATAAAAGGCTTACAAAAGAGGCTTCCAGTTCTTAAAACTGAATCCACTGTAGTTTTGAATGCCTTAAAGAGAATGCCTAAAACTTGCATTCTTTTTAATGGCCAGCGGGGGGGTTGCATCGATTGCATAGAACTCTATGAGAAATTTCCTCATTGGTTACTTCATTTATGAGCTCAGGAAACACTCCACTGATGATTATTTTGGTCTCAGTCACTAGTTTCAAGGCTTATTGAGTACATTACAATGTCATTTTGTAAATTACGTTCCCCCATTAGAGTAAAAAAGATGATAAAGTAGAGTACGCTTTATGGTGAGCTTATCTTCTGACTAAAGTATTTACCATAGGACTATGCAGTGTAGCCTATTTTCTGTTAGTTCATACGCAAAGATGTTTTAGCCGCTGGTCGTTTCATGATGTCCAATCATGGTTGAAAAATGGTTCCAAAATGAAAGCTCAACGTTATATCTTTGTTGCCTAGATGGCGTTATTAGACTTTCTAATAAGAGAAAGTTTGTGTTCAAGAATTCTTTTCTACTGTCTAATCAATTTTAATAAAACAAAATAAATGAATATTTAAAAATTAAAAAATAGAGAAGAATGAGAAGAAAACATCACCTCAATGGTGACTCAAACTCTCAGCCTCTTTCTTTTAAATCCTCCATGTGTCCTACTGAGATAATTGACTTGACATTAATCAGTGTGCATTCCTGAGTCTACGATGCTGACATCATAGACAGGGAGGGGATAATTGTAAGAATTTAGATGTACTAAACCTTAAATATCTTACAAGTGTCGTTTATTTTCTTGAAAAACAGGTTCCAGTGATACTAGTCTGTGCACGTCTGTTCACTGCCATGTGCTAACCATATTAGTTGTGGTTTTTAAAAACAACAAAGACAAATGCGTGCAATAATCTGATCTATGTTTCTCACTGTTTGATCGGATCTCTGTTCTTTGTGGAAACAATGTCAACATCCACTCGTCTACGGTTCAGTTTTTGCCATTGTTCCACGACCAGTTTTGATGAAAGAGATGTTACAACAAAACTTTCTGTTAAACTGTTATACTGCATAAATGCTGTGATGGCAGCTTTAGTTATATTTTCAAGAAGAATTTCATATATTTCACTGTTAATGTTTCATATATCAGGCACAGATATCACAGATATCAGGCACAGAACCTTTGGATTGGCAGCCACCTGGGTGGTGGTTCACATTTTTGGAAAGGGGACTGATTCCCTGAAGGTCTGGAGGGATTCGCTGTCCCCAGTGAACGAGTCTCTCTCTAGAGCAACATGTTTTTCAAAAAGTTGAACATCTATCTACATCTACAGACACTGTTCAGGACCAGGTTTTCAGAGTTTTTTTTAGAGCAACTGAACAAACTGTTCCTGTTAGACATCAAATCTATATTTTATAAAGATGTGAAACTGCAGCAGCTGGAAGACCGAGAGAATTTAATCTGTAACCACCGGAGCTGCATGCCACATAGCATGCCGGTCTCTCTCTCTCTCTCTCATCCCTTCATCTCCCTCTTCATGAACCTCATCTTCTCCAAGGTCTCAATATTTAATCATTTTGGTCCACGTGTGCTCTTATTTAGGATCTTTGTGATTTTCAGGAGGTTGAACTTTAAGGAACTCTGTTTTTGGTTCAGTAAGATCAGACACAAACCTGAACAGGGACATCAGGACTAAAGGTGCTTCCTGCAGGTGGACGCCTGGTGGTCAGGTGACCTCTGAGGCCCTTTTGTACCAATTATTGGCTCCCTTTCTATAATAAAAAGGTTTTCTCAGACAGACTGATAGCTTCTGAGTCATAAAGGGGGACAGATGATGAGGGGCAGTGGTTGGAGGTCATCTTCTCATCACTGAGACTCTGAAAGTTGCTTTATAAGGAGCCCATAGTCTTTTAGTTATTACTGTAAGCTCAGTGTAATGAGCAACCAGTACTACATGAAAATTGCTTGCCCTGATTTTTCCAGGCAATTCAGCTCAGTTTTATTTATATAGCTCAATACAAAGTGCCTTCACAATAATAGTAATTTCAAGGCACTTTGTATTGTAAAGTCAAGTCTTTATAACATTATAGTGAAATGCCCAATGATCCAACAATCCCATTTGAACAGCACTTGGTAACACTGGGGAGAATAATGATATTACAATGAAATTTATGTAACTGGGTAATAACAGGCCAGAAACTGGGGATAATAATGGTAAAATCTGTGGATTAGAATTTTTGTTTTTATTATTGCTCAGCTGTAACCACTGTTACATAATAATTATGTGGCTATTACTTTATATTACTTTGTAATTAAGTGGTAATAACTTGCTCTTTCATATTTTTACCTTCGTGTTTCCACCTTATTACCCCACTATTACCACATTATTACAGAGATAGAAGGTGTTACCAGTTTGTTTTTTTTAAAAACAGTTCATGACATTGTTAAAATATCCAAAAACTCTCTAACACATCTGATGATGAAATGTGGTTCAGTTTGTAAAGCCCTGCCCACATACAAAGCAATTACCTTACTGTCAGTTGCTTTGTAGCTGAAAGTTGGTCACTATTGGAAATTCCAGGCACTGGTTACATAGGTAACACTCCTGTATATTTCCCATCAGGTCATATAACTATGCTTTTGCTATCAGGGCCCCTCGGCTTTGGAACGACCTGCCTGAGGAGTTAAAGAGAGTCAATGACCTCCTTCAGATCACTTCTAAAAATAGATTTCTGTAGACTTACTCTTACATAATGTTATCTTTTTATCCTCTCCTGTTGTTTAATTATTTGTGTATCACTCTTTATGTTTCTTGTGTATTTTTTTTCTAAATGCTGTATTGCTTTCTTTGGTTAGTATTTATTAATAATTCTGGTTTTTCTACTTTGTTTTTGGCCCAAATGTCCAGCTTTCTATTTGAGTTTCATTATTGAGCCTTCGCTTGTCTGTCAAGGCACTTTGTAAACTCTGTTTTTAAAAATGTTTTAAACATAAAGTTATTATTATTATTATTATTTTATGGGAGCAATATGTCAGTTAGTAGTATTCTTACCCCTGTTGGTAGTTGCTTTAATTATGTCACCTCAAAATTGAGATTAATTGAACTGGTTACCGCTGTGATGTCATGTCAAATGTACTGTCAAAAGTCACTGCACTGTCATTGCATCAAGTCAGTTTTCTCCGGTTGCCCCATTGCTGTGAGTTTCTGACTGTGTGTACACCACTGAGGGACTCTGTTGGTCCTCATATGTCAAACACTGATTCACAAAGTGATTCTGTATCTTCTGAGCTCTGTGTGGTTCAGGTGTTGCTTTAATTTCCACAGCTGTTTTTTGTTTTTATTCAGAGTCACGGAGAGATAATAAGTTAATGCACTTTGCATGTTTCCCCTGCAGACTCAGACTTTCTGTTAAACTGCATGTGTGTGTGTGTGTGTGTGTGTGTGTGTTAATAATTAAAGGATGCAGCTGCTGAAAACTCTGAAGAAGCTTTCTGCTTAAAGGACTAGTGAGAGAGTTGTGAGAGTTGTGTGAATCTGCAGCAGTTTTAGGCAGTAAAGCTAGTTCTGCTGTCTGTGATCTCCTGAAGTACGTTGGGTAAAATCAGATTTAATGCAAACATGAATTTCTGATGGTTTAAAATGATTGCACCCCATTCTCTTGTCTGTCTGTAAGAATGCAGGAAAACCAGCATGTTGTCTGAAGTCTTTCAGGTCTGAGGTCATCTCCGTAGGAAGTCCAGCTCTGTCAAACTGATCCATTAAATCCCTCTTCCTCACACTCATCCTTTACACTTTATACAGTCACACACACCAACACACTCACCCAACATATCATCTTTAACACTGAGTGTGGGCAGGGGGGTGTCTTCCTACACCCCTGTTTCATACACCCTGCCCGGGGCAGGGTGCGTCCCAGTTTGCCACTGGTTCCGGGGGGGGGAATCTGCTCGCCCACACTTCGGAGGGGGGGTCGATATATGTGCATGTATCTCTTTGTGTGCCTTTGTGTCAGTAGTGGGTGGGTATGTGTGAGTGAGTGAGTGAATGGCCTGGGTGTGTGTGTGTGTGTGTGTGTGTGTGTGTGTGTGTGTGTGTGTGTGTGTATGTCTGGGTCTGGGGCTTGCTGAGCCCTGGCCCCTTTGGGACATGGTCATGGAGGGTGGGGGTTGCCCCTCCCTACCGCTCCCTGGTGGACATTGCTGCCCCTCCCTTGGATGCAGATACTTCCGGTTCCGGAGCGCGTGGCTGGATGTTCTGGCGTTGTTCTCAGCTCGCTCCCTTGGGGGTGATGGTCCAGGGTGGCTCGGGCCTCTTCGGCATGGAGGGGGTTCTGCCAGGTGCCGGGGCCCTGTTCTCAGCTCGTGCTGGGGTGGCCGGTCTCTGGCGGGATCGCTTGCCCGTTGCCTCTGGTTCTCTAGGATTCTTGCCCTTTGGCCATGGGTTCTCCATCTGGGGCCTCCCTCATTCTCCTGCTGGGGTGGGCACATGGTTGTTGTCGAGATGTGTGGCCTCGGGTCTTTGGTACTCTTGGGGGGCTGCGGATGGCCCAGATCTCTTGGATCTTTCTCTGTCTGCCTCTGGCTCCT
>VUQS01028904.1:0-14607 GCA_015108495.1 Heterochromis multidens | reverse complement strand
TTCCTCCTTTGAGTTATTTCCCAGAAAATGATTGTAGATGATGCAGCAAACCAATTTTTGGACACAGAATTTCCTCCAGAATACCTTAAACAGACTTTGCCTTATGTCACCAGAGTAAGATTACAGTAATGTGACTGGTTTCCACCTGGTTGTGACTGCCTGTGACAGGATGTGACCAGTTTTGACAGCTAGTGATATGTTTGAAGTGCAACTGTAAAGGAGATGCGCTGGGGCTGTCAGCTGAGAGGTATCATAGTAAGACAAGTATATTCTCATGACAGCTAGGTCTTAAAGATAAAGGATAAACATTTGGTGGTCAGGTAATGCGTGTACTTACTGGTGTCTGTTATGGTCCCCTGGCTCAGCAATATGAGCGTGTATGTGTGTAGATACTAGGATATGAAACACCTGTCATGTCTTTGCAGCAGCTCAAGCTACGAATCCACCAGCATGCCAGATAGCTTCATGTAGACTGTCACTGACATGGAATTGAGTAAAACCTAGAACACATATACCTGTCACAGCGCAATCAACAGTCACCACTAATATGCAGCAAAGTCACAGATAAGCTTACTGAAAAAAGAGCCCAGCATTTTGCATTGTTTTCACTCATCTTTTTCACTTCACAGAAGCTATTTAGAGAATCTGAATAAACTTTCTCCTTCATGTGGAAGACAAATATGTAGAGCTCCCTTTCCATGTTTTCTTTTCTCCCCCATTCCCTCTTTTCCTTGCCTTTACTCCTCCAACTTCACTAATCCATTTCCAAACAATGCACACTGAAATGGACTTGAGCACATTTACTTAGGCTGGAGAGAGTGCTCCATCAACATCGTTTTAATGAAATCCTGAGAGCAACGATCTGCCCTGGATGTCTGCCCAAACAGATGAAGAAGAGTGAAGGAATGGAGAGGAAGGGGCAGAAAGAAAGAGTGACACAAAGAGATGGAGAGAAAATAGAACAAGAAATAAAAAAAGAAAAGAAAGTGGGTTGTGACTCAGATGCCCATGGGAATGTCTGGTGGAGGGAAGGACATAGGTCTTTATGTACAATGAGGTAATGCAAATCTTGAGGGAAGCATATTTAGGAATGTACTCTAAAGATCCCAAAGATCTCGCTGGCATTCAGCGAGAATCTCTTTTTGTTTTCAGATTTGATTTAGCAAATAAATTCTAAAATGTTTCCAGTAAAGCAATAAAGAACAAAATAAATTTTATAAATTTTATAATAATTTATAACTTTTTTCTGGATTTGGGGTTGATATTCTGTCTCTCTCCATTGAAATGAAACTACCATAAAAATTAGAGACTGTTTTCTTTGTAACTGAGCAAACGTACAAATTCAGCAGGAGATCAAATAATTATTTTCCCCACTGTAACAGAAAGTGTAATAGACTTTAAATATGTTGTCAAATAAAAATAATTAATAACTGTACTTTCTCTAGTTTTATTTTCTACTTTTTGTCTTTTGACTGTTTACTCCTTTAATTGGTAACGTTCCCCTGCATCACTAGTATTTTGCATTGTGCTAAACGTCAACGTATCTGGCTTCTACTGACACGATCAACGATCAACATGCACATATTAGAAACTGACCTTTTTGCAGGATGCAGAAAATAGACAATTACATCCTCAGATGCACACTCAGACTTATCAAATTATATCAAATCCTGAACAGGCATGACATTGTCTTTTAATGCTACTGGGAAGATAGTTAAAAAAAAAGCCCTTTTAATGAGAACAATATCAAATAATTATAATAGTCAACATCACTGCTTTGATTTTGGGTGGAAAAACCTACAAAAACAAACAAGATATTGTGTTGGTTAACTACCCAATTACATTTCCCTTTTGTGACAGTATTTTATAGTAAAGTGCTTTTATAGCACGCCAGCAGAGAAGGTATTGCTTTCACCGATTTAGTGGGCAGGACGAAAAATAGAAAATCTTGCTCAGATGCAAATACACTCAAACAGCCACAGATGGCGAATCAGTGTCCATGTTTTACTAACTCTGGCAAAGATGACAGAAAATATAAATCACAGTAGAGTGCTTTGTATGCTCACTCCCTCTTTGATGAGGAGACCTGGTATGGATCATGTTTCTAATTGTTTTTAAAACTGGTCTCCTCAACATTAACATACTTTTGCTGCTAAATTTGTCTCAAGACTGAGCAAATGCAGCTCTATCATCTGGATAAAATTAGCCCTGAAACGGCTTAATTAATGAAATACAAAAAGAAGAGATGAACAAACCAGCAGAATAAAGTGAGATGTTTAGGATTCTGTGACACATCATTGGCTCAGTTCCCATTAGCAATGCCTGCAGCTTGACAGATCATTTAGAGGAGGAAGTTGGAGTTGGGGATCTGCTTGGTCTCTGCACTGGTAGTGTAGAGGTAGGGAATCAATGCAGAAATGAGTGAACCTGTCTTCGAAAGACAGATGAAATAGGTAACTGGCATCTTAAAGTACAGTACTGTGCAAAAGTCTTGAGTCACCACTCATTTCTTGATATTTTTCTTCCAAGGAGCCAAACTTCATTATAATTTTGTAAAGTCAGTTAAGCATGAAAAAGGCACATAACTCAAGGGATGAACATGTGTTGTGTTTACACATAACAGACAACTTACCAACTTTAAATTGTATCTTTAGGCACTTTGTTTAAAAACACATAATTTCTTCCCATTTCTTTAGCTGAATCTATGAAAAATGCCAAAGATCACTGTGACCTTAAGAAATCTGAGGAAACTGGACAAGTGGAGGACAAAAAAGTGGCAGACATATAAAACTATATACAACAGATGAACAGTATCTGAAAGACCTGACACAGGACCTGAGAGATGGTCAGCTGGTCCATCTACTGGTTTCCAAAGCCTCATCATGAATGGTCTTAGTGGAAGGGTGGCTGTTAAGAAGCCATACTTAAGGGAGAAAAGGCTAAGGTATGCCAAATTATTGAAGAACTCGACTGAAAATCAGTAGCAACAGGTTTTATAGAGTGATAAATAAATTTGAATTTTTTGGTTCAACTTGTCATCAATATGTACGAAGGAGGTCAGGGGAGAGGTACAACAGTGAGTGTCTGCAGCCATCTGTAAAACATGGTGGAGACTCTGTCATGGTTTGGGACTGCAATTCAGCGAGTAGTGTTGTGGATCTTGTCAAAATTGGTGGAATCATGAACACAGGAAAGTAGCATCAGATTTCGATACACTGTGCAATACTATCTGGAAAGCATCTGATTGACAGCGATTTAATTTTTCAGCACTGGATAGAAAAGCACACAGTGGAACACTATCAGTCATGGATTGGCCTCCTTACTGAAGTAGTGTGGGATCATCTTGACAGAGAACTGAACAAAAGGCAGCCAACATCCAAAGAAGAGCTTTCAATGTCCTTCAAGAAGCCTGGAGAACTATTCCTGAAGACTACTTAAAGAAATGACAAGAAAGCTGCCTAAAGCCTCTTTTCCACTAGTACGTACTTGGCTCGACTCAACGCGATTCAACGCGACTCGATTCGGTTTCATTCGGTGTCATTTTCCATTACAATTGAGTATCACATCAATGTGGGTGGGGTCGTTATAGCAGGGTGGCCTGAAAGTCACATGTAGTTATTTGTATGCGACACAAACACAACAATGGAGGACATCGAGGCGATGGTATTACCTGCTGCTAAACCGATGGTAAACATCTGCACCTTGTTGTTGGACCATGGTTCAGAGTTCAAGCTATGTTGAAGAAAAATCATACCAAAGTCATACCAAATATTGACTTTCAAGCTCGTTAGAATTGTACAAACTGTCTTTTTGCCTTATATACTATATTTCCATTTATGTTTGCACGTTTCAATAAATCGCTGCACCTATTTCCCATTTTCCTAACAAAATATAAAGAAATGAGGGGTTACTCAAAACTTTTTCACAGCACTGTACAGTATACAGTATGTGCTTGTCTCTGCTCTCCCCAGTATGTGCTCAAAGGATGGAGGTAGACTTGACAAAGTACAGCGAATACCAGAGAGAAAGGTGGGAAATGGTGCTTACACACTTGATGCATGACACAAAAATCTAAAAGAAAGTGCATTTGTTTACTTTTGGCCTGGCCAATATGGATATGTTCCCATTTTACTGTTTGTTTACTCTGTCCCCTTACTCCTAGCGCATAAATATTTCACTAGAAGTTGAATAGACAAGCCAAAAAAACTCCATGGGCCCGAGGCCAGCAAGAGTGGCAAAGGATGCAAATAGAATACAGACAAATGACAGAAACAACAGCGCTGTCCACATAGTGTGAGCGCTGGAGTGGAGCTGAGAGAATGTCACTCAGGTCACAGGGATTTGACGGATGAGCTTTGTTACTGGCTCTGTGTGACCTCGCCTTTCAACCTCTCTCAGCTTCAATGACACAAGAAAACGCACCCATGTGCACGTATACACACATACACACACACACATTCAGACACACACAAACACACACAGACTGAGCGAGAGAGAGAGAGACCCCTAGGGACTCATGTATATCTAAGAACATACCACAAACACACACCTCTAAACCACAGACTTGCCTGCTTAGGCACAATATACAGTACACATTGTGTGACATGCAAGGTAATGACAGCCTTTCCACATTGTCAGCTGAGGCACAAGCAAAAAATTCCTGACCCATACCTGCCCTCCTCACTGCTGCCCTATGGGCATGAACTTTGAATAGAAAGGGTAACAACACTTGTCTAAGCTGTTATAGGCTTCACATGCTACACTTGCGCACCAGATTAGACATATCCGTGTGCACATGGTGCACATGGAGAAAAATTTCCAAATACATAAGCAATGCTTGGAATGATAACCTCTTTTATTGATGGGACTAGTGAATAAAGACAGTAAAGGCTTGCTTGTTTGTTCAGCTCTTTTACTTGATAAGTGGGGTTACTCACATTGCATCACGACTTAAGACGAGTCAGCTGGTTAATTTTTAAATCATGCAGTCAAGTATATAAAATCTGCAGTGAAACAAACACAGTAAAGTCATGGATGCAATGAAACACACATATCTTTAAAGTCCTTAAATCAGTTAGCTTGCATCACCTTAGAAAGACCAGTGTGGCTCAGGTATTGTCCTGTGAGCCTAATTAATTATGACTTTGGTGAGCAGCCAACAGAGAGGGAGGACAGCCTCCCTCTGTCTGAAACTCCACAACATTGCTCCAGACTGAACCCACGTTCAGGGTTAACACAATTACCAGCATGTCCTCCCAACCATACATCCAGCATCACACCACAGGCACTGTAATTGGTGTGCTTAGAATTGCAGGCAAAAATTAGAAAAGCAGCAGAGGGAAAGAGGTGATTAATTTGCTAGAGGAGGAGGTTGGTGCCGATGTAAATCACTGCCTGTCAGTGCAATTTAATTTACGAATTTCCTTCAGCCTTGCCTACGATGCCAGCCTTGCTCACTGATTGTTTAGCATCAGGTCATAACTGAAGAGGTCATGGAGTGAAGGGCATGAGCCATGCATTCCTTAATTACAATGTAGGACCCCAACTCCCCCTTTCTTGTTCCATGTATGTATGAATGCCCCTTAAATGACAGGGTAAACTGAATCAGAAGGACATGAAAATGTGGCAACATCAGCTAGGCTTATGAAGTGTCTGCAATCTAACAGGAAAATACTTCTGCTTTTATTTAATAACTTAACTGGCATATTAACAGAATAAGCCTCCCAGGGATGTGGATAAAACTGCTCTCTTGATTTGAAAACAAAAATCAGTTATCTTAAAACCAAAGATTTCATCTGGATACTTATGATAATAAAGGAGGACTCAGTATGAAGGTGAAGCACAGCCAAAGCTTTGATATGCTTGTTTTAAACTCTCTATCAGTTAAAAACACACCATCAAAAAACTCAAGTGTGTTACCATCACAACATCTCCCCAGGTTTAGACTTCAAAACTCACCTTGCTCTATGTACTTTCCAGATAATGCCCTCAAGGAGAGTTTGGAGAGTTTGCGATAAACAACATCAAAATACCGACCACAATCTATAATCCAATCCCCATCTTTTACACACTGGTTTATTAGTAAAGCTCAGCAGTGCAGACAACAGAGGTGCTGCTCCTCTTTGTTGCTAAATAATACCCATTCAGTAAGGTTTAGCTATAGGGTCAAGCATACAAAGCAGGTTACTCCTGGGGAGCAATTAGCTCTCAGTCACACCAATGTGTGGTCATATCTCCTTTGACTCTCATCTCCCATGTCACTCTTACTGGTCACAAATCAGCAACCATGTCCAGCCAGTCAGTGGCTTCCCTTAGGCTTGCTTTGTATGATTTGCCTGTTTATGGATATAATGTAAAATAATTATTCTCAAAAAGGCAGCTTCAACATAACTCAGGCAGGAAGGGAGACAAGAAAATGAACAGGGCAGTGTGTGTTGTCTAGTACTGTTTTGTTTCTTCACCTATATTTAGATGAATACAGATTATTTTGAGAACTCTCCTTTTCATACCTACACTGACTCACAGGCTATTTGACTGGATGCTTTTGATCTCAAGTTTTGCATGCGTTGAAATACCTATGAACCTCATCCTAAAAATATGCCCCTTTTGATAGTGTAATATATTCAGATTGCATTCATATTTATTCATAATATATACCCCCCTACCACAGAGTCCTATATTCATATTGTATACAATGAATCATTTTCAGCAAGAAACCCCAAGGCGGTGTTATGAAACAAGTTAAAATCCCTGTTCGCAGGTAACACAGTTAAAATGGGCTGTGTAGAGCCACTTGAGGCCGTCGACTCAAAATAAGAAGCAGACAGGTAAAACACAGCACATGGCTCAGTGAAATGCAAAATAAAAAGTACTGCAAAAAAGGTATGGGTAGTGTAAATGTATTTCTACTGTAATCCTATTTTGTGTGTATATATATATATATATATATATATATATACACACACCATGTTAATGACTTAATGAGTTCAATCAGTTGAAATGTGCACATCAGCCCAAGAAAACACAGACACACGTGCATGCTTGTGCATGTCCACACCATGCCTTATATGCTCATACATACACACTCAACTAAATCCCAGCACACAACCTAAGGCATGTCGGGAGTCCTAATGACCTGCGCCGTGTGTTTGCAAGTGTGTAAAAGTGTGTTATGAATTAGAAAGAGGAGAGGCAGAAGATGAACTAACGATGGCTGCTAATAATTACAGATCTGTAGCGTGGAGGAGTTAATGAGGAGCCAAAGCCTCCCATGATGCCCCAGTAATAATGAATGAGGAGTGAGAGAGTAAAAGGAGGGAGAGAGAGAAGGGTGGGAGATGTCAGTTTGAGAGGCTGCAATGCCCTTTGGTTTCTCTGCACTCTGGGCATGCCAACGAGAGAGCCTTCCCAGAGGAGGCTTGTCTCCACACTAATGAAGATGTGACAGACCTCCGGTCCGTGACTTGCAGGGTATAGGGAAGAGTGGAAGAAGGATGAGGAAGCAAAGAGTGACAGCTCATATAAAATGAAAGGCGCTGAAAAGGTGAAAGGTTTGCAAGACCTTCAAAAAGAGTGAGACATTGTCAGTAGCAAAATGTATTAGAATGATAGGTGGTGTTTTTCAATTGGTTTATGTGTCAGTTAAAGACGTTTGGAAACTTTAAATTCTATTTAGACAACCACTACATGAATAAGAGCTTACCCGTGGCACTCAAACAAAATAAAACTCAATTATTACTCACCAGAGAGCTGGTGTAGCTGGGATCAGATGTGTCATCCTGTAGGTAGCGTGACAGACCAAAGTCAGACACTTTGCACACCAAGTTGCTGTTGACGAGAATGTTTCGTGCAGCCAGGTCACGATGGACATAGTTCATTTCTGAGAGATATTTCATTCCTGCGGAGATCCCACGCATCATTCCCACCAACTGGATAACTGTGAACTGACCATCATTTTGCTGGAGGACACAGAGGAAAACAAATAAAAATGCAGATATTATGTCACGCTGTTGCCATGCTGTAAATGAGCATAGCTAGAGGTCACAGATTTCAGCAAAGGCTAACATAACCACTTTTAATAGGGAAAAAAATAATTACACTGTTTCTTTTTACTGAATCATTAACACATGTTGACTTAAATTCATCACTCCACTTCCTCATTCAGTGTGTACTGTAATCAAATTCAGTCTGAGTCAAGGCTGCTCAGTTGGATTCTCCTCTTCTGAAGAAGAATTAGGTAAGCCTCGCAGCAGATCATTAGTATCACATGCACATGGTAGATAACAAGAGGAGTTATGTTGTTATATTTGAAGCAGATGATTACGTCCCCTTATTTTGAGTTATTTGAGTTTATTTTTTTCTAGTCCATGCTTTGTTTTAAATTGTTTGTTGGTTACACTTCCAGTTACAAAATCAAGATACTGAGTTCTTGCCTTTCTAATCCTTTTAATGTCCAGAGGAAGAGTGTACTTGTGTTAGATAAGCAAATCGGATTCCTGCAGCCAATCTTACTCAGTGTAGGTGTTAGAGCATTGTTCCATTCAGGCATGCAGGCATCCATCTCTTTAAACTCCAAGAATGGTGCCCCTACCCCTGTGTGAATGCTCTGAAGAGCAAGCTTTGAACCCCAGAAACACAGTAACAAATAAGAGGGTAAGAGAGATCGATGGAAACACAAGTCGGATGTGGCGGTTAGCAAAGCCAACTTCAAAGAACTCATTTAAACCCACCCTAGATCAAAGTGGAATAGAACACCAATCCATGAGATTGAAGCAGGAAAAAAGAGAGCTGAATATTGATTAAGCTGTATGTCCGCTCAATCCTGAGTATAAAAGAAAGAGTGAAGAGTCCATTAATAGCTCCAGGCATTAAATTAAAGGCTGATAAGGCTAGCCAGTGTGGAAATTTTCAAATTAAGAATGACTGAAATCAAGTTCATTGTCATGAAACATATTCTCTGTTGGCACTGGATAGATTAAGAAGGCTCATTCCAATTTGTATTAGGAGGGATTCTTAGCATGAATTCCTTTAGTGGGACTGCTTTACAATTTACTTCCAATTAGCTTCTCAGTCTCAGATTGCCAAGTTTCCATTTAACTCCCACATATGGCTTTAGATCACGCCATATAGCCGTTTGCAACTTTGTGTGACATGCATGTGTACATGCATGTTTAAAAAAAAATAAAAATCACTCACCCTGAGGAATGAGTCAAGGGCACCATTCTCCATAAACTCAGTAACGATCATAACTGGACGGCTCTTTGTGACTACACCCTCAAGACGGATAATGTTCGGGTGGTCAAACTGGCCCATTATTGATGCCTCAGACAGGAAGTCCCGCCTCTGCTTCTCCACATAGCCAGCCTTCAAGGTCTTAATGGCTACATAGATCTCCCTCTTGCCAGGTAGCTTCAAACGGCCCTTGTAGACCTCACCAAATTCACCTAGTTAGAAAGAGAAAGAGAGTTTCCTCATTTTCTTCTGTTAGCAGAAAACAACTTCAGACAAAAGTAGAGTTACTCAGATCATATTTTCCATGTCTGTTTTCAGAGTTACCTAAAGTGTTTTTATAGAGCTTGTTATATCTTGCTGTCATATAATACAGTGTGGCTCCTGTGACACACAGCATAGGCCGGCAAGTGTGTTTATATTGCCCTATCAAACAATAACAGGCAAGCACTATCTGGCAAATATCTGGAACCCATGTGATTAATTATCACCACCTTGGTGTCCAGGAGAGACAACACACAGTGAAATCAACAAAAACGAAAACCTTTAATTAGCTGATCTCACTGCATCCTTATTCCTATTGTATCTCTGTCACTTCCTCACACCTAGCTTGCTGAGTAGGCCTGTGCTCAAAAGCTGTTCCAGGCCCAGTAACATTAGGAAGGGTATTTTAGCTTCCATATGAACCAGCACGTATGATGTCAGTGTGCCCTCTCAGCTGTAGAAAAGATGTGTCCATTCCCAAAGAAAAGCACATGTACCAGACACACGGACGTACTAAGCTGAAGCCATTTTAGCCTCCATTTACTCAAAATTTACTTGAAAGCAATCAGGACCTAGTTATTTGTTTGTCATTTTAATAGACAGTTCAAAAATACATAACAGATCATTCTCAAGCAAAGACAAAAAAACCCAAAACAAAACAAGAAAACAAGGACAGGAAACAAAATGTCTGCACTTTTACTTCATTTCACATGTAAAGTAAATGAAAAGAAATGATGCAAAGGTAGAACAAGATCAAAGCCAACATCAATAGGATCCAAAAACAGAGAATCACAAAGAACAGGCGGAAATGGTTGAGTTTTTTCTAAAGGCATTAGGTCCCTGGGTAGGTCGCCTATATACTGCTAGTGCACTTAACATAGGCCCTTGACATGCTCCCATCTGAAGTGGCTGCCAAAAGGGTTGTGCTTTATGACCTTGAACAGATTCAGGTTTTCATATGACATACAACACGCAACAATCCACATTTATCTCGCACACACACAAAAAAATACACAGGCATGCACTCACAAACAAAGATTCGCCATACCTGCACCAATGACCTCCTCTATTTTGACAGTGGAAACATCTATCTCCTTGGCAAATTCTCGTACAGCTTCGTTTGGGTCCTCGTAGGTGAAGGGGTCAATGTAGATCTTCATCCCCGGGGAGCCTGAGAAGTGGGTCGGGCAGCCCAGTGGGGAGGGGCAGTTAGACATGTCGGCTCGCAATGAGAGTTCTAGAACAACCAAAGTGCTCAATGAGCTTTCCAGAAGATGAAACTATTCTTTTAGGGTAATGTCTTGTGTTAATGGTTGGTGAAGTTTTAGCTTAAATCATAGAGTCACAGTATTACTTATAATCACTATAAACTTTTGATAGCGGCAAATGATGATACCTCCATTTGCTCTATTATCCTCCTTAGAGAGAGGCCAAAGCACTGCGATGTGTAAATTAAAACGAATGTGTACTGAACACATCAAAGGGTGTAGGCGGAGAATTAAAGGAACTGGCTCAAAAACATGTAGAGGCAGACAACAAAATGGTGGTGATTCAGTGCTTGCAAGGGGAAAAGAGCTAGAGAGAGAGAGAGAGAACGAGACAGAGAGACAAAGAGAGGGAGGGAGATTAAGGGATAAAGGAACAGATGAGGGAATATAGAAAGAGTAAATGTAGACTTTTTTTTCACCCCTTTATCCCTTACCCTAGCAGTATCTGCTCTTTGATAGTGGTAGAACCAATTTTCCTGCAATCTTTCCCTATAGGAGCTCATAAAGAGATAAAAGCACTATGCTATCAACTAGCTCTTTATGCCATTCTACAGTAGGTGAGACCAGTTCACAGACTGGTGATGTCTGCAAAAGGAGGACAGATTTTCTGTGCCGACAGGCTAAGTAAAACACTTGTAAACAAATTCAATATGCTGTCATAAGACGGACAGCAAGCAAGTAGACTTCAAATCATAATTTTTGCAGCTACACCCAAGGGCAGCCTTCTTTCTCAGAGCTGTTTAGGCAAAATCTTTGCAGCCATGATTGGAATAAACCCATCTCCATCAAGTCAATTTGTGCCTAGTCCTTTGCATAAGCCACAGAGAAGGAGGGAGGCGTCTCAAGAGACAAAAGGAGAATAGGGTCTAGTCCTGGGATCAAGGTGCCTCACCTTGCTCTTGACTAGAAGCTGATTCTAGTTACCACACTAATTGCTTTGAACCCTGTCTGTGTGAGTGTAATTGCTCATTAGAGATTCCATACAGACTGGATTCAAGTTAATCCATCAGAGGGTTTACAGCTTTGCATTCCATAAAGTCATTCGATTTACAAATGTCGCCAAGCTGCTCACTTAGCGGCACCACTGGGTAGGACTCCAAATCTCAGTGGGGAGCATACAACAACAAGCTTATGGGAGTGCATGCACACTCAAAATCTCAAGCTCTTGTGCACATACCTCCAAATAAATGTACAGCCATTACTATCTAATTCACAGTCCACAGCCCATTTTCATGTATAATTTAAAATGCAAACAGTTTATCGTCCTCCCTGTGGCACAGCCCTGGTTAACTGGACTCATCTTTTTATGGCCACTGGATAAAAAATAGATTCCTACTTTAATATTTCATAGGCTCTTCATCTGAGTGTATGAAGCAAATGTATCCAGAAGTCATTTCTATTTTAAACCAACGTATAAAACAACAACTCTGTCAGGAAAGAATGCAAGGCTGCCACAGTGGCTCATGGACATGTGCATACCATAACAGATATAAAGCTTAGATTAATATAATAAATTAGAACAAAGTTTATGACATAATTGTTCAAATGGTGAAGTGTACTTAGACAAATTTCCACTCTGGTGGACAATAAAGTTGATTCTACTCATTTCTATTAGCTGGCAGGCATGATAAGTTACAGTGTACTGCAATGCACTTAACCATGTTATTTTCACCAATGTCCGAAATTTAGCCTGCTATTAGTCTGCCCTGGTCGTTTACTTAATGGTCCTAATGTATCCACAAATCAACTGCAGAGCAGTAATGCTTACATTAATCTATTACTGGCAATGTCTACAATCAGATTACTGGTTTTACTACAAACACTTTATATATTGCCTAAAGACAAACAAAAATATCTGCGAATGAAATAGTAGCTCCATAAATGCTCATCTTTTTAAGTTAAAAGGGAATGTTTCATACATTAGCCTGTCACCAAGGAAACATAATTTCTTCTAATTCCCTTTGCCTGACAATATTTGTGATTTCAGTATATAGCATTTAAATACTTTATGTGATTTATGTGCAGGACAATATATCCCTAGAGTGTTTTATGTAGGTCTAAGATGCACACTAATCTACTCTGTGGCTCTAAATATAATGAGCTGCATTTCCCCCCTAAATATTAACTAATTATCCATTGTTTGATGTCAGAAAATTATTTGTCAAACACACACTGTGGCTCATTAGTATGGAAAGCACATAAGGGATCTACATATCGTATGCAGTTCAGTAAAGAAGAGAGTGAAATGTTTGTGGTGATTTTGCAGGCATGCTCTGCCTTTTGCAACTCTTTTTGTTTTCTTTGAAAAGTTTGAAAAGTGATGAAAGGTTCAACCTTTTAATTATAATATATTAACATATCTAGGATGAAAGTTGTTTAGAATTTACATGTATAAACAAAATATTCAGTGGCAAGAAAAAAGTATAAGCATATTTTGCATCCACCTATAACTAGTTCTTTTAAATGGGTTTCCATTCTCATTTTCATCGAGTGTGAGCACCAGATGTTGAAGCACAAATAACATCTGCAGCTACAGGGCAACAAGTATGGTCTGAACATTAGTGATTTAGTCATTTGTTGGCAGTCATATAGAAACATGAGGGCACAACACAGACATTTAGTACTTAGAAATGTCTGTTAATTTGTTTAGACAGGTTGTTGGTGTGTGTAAAAGGCTAAAAGGAAATCCCAAAAAGTTGAATCTGTTCATCTGGACGTGGCGTTTTTTTAATGGGAGAAACGTTTCGTTTACCAACTGGTAACTTCTTCAGTTTCAGCTGACTGCAGGCTTCCCCAACCTTATAAACAGTACATTACAGTACAATGGTCATGACAATTTGCATACCATTGATCATGAAACTGACCAAATGGCCCATTGTTAGTCAGTGGTGCTGGTTTCTGTCATTATGCAAATGTACTGTTTATAAGGTTGGGGAAGCCTGCAGTCAGCTGAGACTGAAGAAGTTACCAGTTGGTAAACGAAACGTTTCTCCCATTAAAAAAACGCCACGTCCAGATGAACAGATTCAACTTTTTGGGATTCTTTTACCTGGATTATTGAGCATGCATCAAGAGCTAAAAGGAAATGTTTCACTTAGAAAAACTGCAAATGCTTAGTGCATGGAAGTGAGTGCAATACAGTGGAGTAATGAAGTACTCTGATACCTTCACTTTTTACATGATTTATTATGTTATAGTTTTAATTAGGAGATTACAGTAGAAAATTCTAACCATTATTCTACACTCAATAACTCACAATAAAAGAAGACATGTTTTAAAAAATCTGTGCAAGAGGAGTACATGAAGTCCTGGGATCACACTTAATGTCAGGACAGAAGCCAAACCATGACGTCACTCAGTAGACCCCTGTGAGAAAACTGTGGTTAGGCATACATGGAGGCAAATATGAACCCATTTCTAAAGCTGAGTGCTCCAAGGAACACAGTGGCCTTAATAATCATTAAACTGAATAATTTTGGAACCAGCAAGACCATTCTTAGAAATGTCTGGCCAAACTGAGACAGAGGGAGTAGGGCCTTAGTCAGGAAGTTGATGAAGAACCCAATGATCAATCAGGCAGAGCCTTAGAGGTCTTCTGCATATAAGAAACCTGGGAAACCTGTTGTAGGATGATCATCTTAGTAGCAGCATTGCTTCAATCATGTCTTTAGGTTATAGGGGCTGAAAAGAAGCTAATCTGAGTATAAGCCAGTGCTTCTCAAATAGTGGGGCGCGACGCGATACCAGGGGGGGCGCGTGTGACCCCAGGGAACATGCTTTTTTTGCCGTACTAGCAGGAGATATGAAGTGCAGTAAACAAACCCTCAAGAAAAATGGAAAAATATTT
>VUQS01028903.1:16717-30586 GCA_015108495.1 Heterochromis multidens | reverse complement strand
CCTCTCTTTTAATCAGTTACTGTTTTTTGTTTTAATGTTGTTAACTTGTACACCTACATATATAAATATATATTTTTTTTTTTTTTTGTTTAAAGTTTTTTCCCCACATGATTGTAATATACATTTTCTTTGTTTTTTAAATAAAAATTCTACTCTGCTTCCTTTACACATCAGTAAACCCTTGGTTTTACTGTATATCTGTTTTATGTGTTTATTGACTGACTTGATAGCTTCAAAACCACATGACCACAGTGCAAAGTTGGCTCACACTGTGCCATTCAAAGTGACTGTTCACATTTCCCCACCAGATATATTAGAGCAAATAGCCTCTTATATGCCTGAAAGCCAATTACACATCCATTCTTGTAATAATGAACTCATGAACCCAGCTTTATTGGAGAAGGCTGAGAGATTGAGATCAATATGAATGGACTGGAGAGGCGAGGGATGCAGAGAACAAGATTCACTGCGCATGAGGAAAAGCTTCCCCAAACTTGAATTTATTTGGATGTCAATGGCCTCTCTACGAAATCCATCTAGGTCAGCTGCTAAATCTGTATTGCTTCATACAGGGTGTGATAGAAGTATGTTAAGTAGAAAAATTCAGCAGCTTAAGATGGATATTTACACATTTGTATAACAACATGCTCCTGGTAATGGCAAAATAATTAATCTACACTGCAGCTCCTATTTTGAAATTATGCATAACAGAGCTATTAGTTCCTCAGGATTGAACCCAGAAGGGTCATTCTGCGGTCCTCTGAAGTGGAGTTAGGTTGTCTGGCACAATGTGACACATGAAAATACACACACACACACACGCACACACACACACACACACACACACACATATCCAAGACCTCACCAAGCTAAATGGAACTCTTCCAGCCTTCCAGTCCAAATGGAATCAAAGTCCATTGACCCCTCTGCTCCATTAAGAAGAATTAATTTGCCTGCATATCAAAACACTATTAAAAGACTGAGGTCAGAGTCAAATTGGGGCCAAAATGGTATTGATTTTGGAGGTCACATACACACTCTAAGAGAAATGGAATTCTGTGCTAAGACATTTACTGGACATTGCTATATTACCTCTTTACAAGATAGGAACATTGAGGAGATGGACATCTGGAAATTATGCCAGCGGCATAGATAACTGAGCCACCCATCTAGTCTGTTAATAATAAACAGAAAATAGATTTATACAGTGTGTAGTACACACAGATTATACAGTATGGAAATCTATACATGTATAGATACCATGTATTTAGATTATGCAGTACTCTATATTTGAATCTAACTTTATAACCTTAATTTTGTCATATTGACTTTTACTTTAATTTTAACTCTGTTTCATATTAAAATGTAACTCTTATGTTATTGCCACCATGTCATCAATATTTTAAGCTATTTTAGTTTTACAACAAAAGCATACATGGACAAATTATTGCTAATGCAGTAAACACAGCTAAAGAAAGTAATTGTGTCTTTTTTCACTCAGGTAGTCCTTCTCTCTCACTTTAGTCATCTATTAAAGATGGAATATACATGAAATGATGTATTTTAATAGGCAATAGATAAAGGAAAACTTGACAAAGAATGCCAATACTTTGTTGAGTACAATTTTTAGCAATGCTGGATTTTTATTACTGAGAAATCTGAAGAAAACTCAAGAAGAAGGAAGAGAGAGAGCAATGAGAGGAAGAGCAATGGAAAAAGACATCAGGACTGAAAGCCTTCATCAGGGCTTTATCTGCTGACCAGCTTGCTTGGCCAAATTTAGCATTTGACCTCCAAAAAGACAAAACACTCATTATACTCAGTGGATAATAATGTATGTTCATAGTTGCTTTATTGGTGTTTTACATATAAAAGACACACACACACACACACAGGGTTCTGAAGGTTTTCATAATAGATGAGTCCCATTTCAATGAGAAGGGAAATTAAATGGCAAGATATAACAGCAGGGGTCAGAGAAAAAACATAGAGTGAGCATTGTATTGTGTTTTGTTGTCATGGTTGTAAACTCATCCTGTGCCAATTCTTAGAAAATCATTGACGCCATCTCGGCTACTTGAAGGTATGCAAACATGCACACACACTACACAATCCTCTTTTTTGAGCTAAAATTCTGTGCCATTTAAAGCACACCTTTTCCTCTCAATGCTATTGCATGTAGCTTTGAGAGGAAAAGGTTTCTTCATAAACACACAGTCTGTGTTTAACAAGACGGCCTCTGGCCACTTTAAGTCCTCTCTGATGTGGACGTTTCGTTCCTTTTCCTGGTAAACAGTGCTGTACCTGACGCCATTCCCCAACATAGGGATAGTGGCATGGATCCTCAGGATAGGACGTAACCGCTTTCAGCACTTCCTTGCATCACCGCCATTCCACTGAAGTGTGAGTCTTGCGTGTTTTATTGCGAGGCCTGGGTGAGTATAAAAACAAACAGGGGCTTGACTCCGGCGCTTTGATCTCCCGTTTCCTGGTTCATTATTTACGTCTGTTTCTCACGAAGCGTTTTTTTCATTCTCTTTCACTTGATTACTATGCACTTCCTCCAACATTTTCAGTCTGACCCCCAGACAATGTCTTGCACTTTAATAGTTTCTTCTTGCAGGAAGCTATAAAGGACTTTGGTTACTTATTGTCCTGTTTTTTTTTTTTATGTTGGTCAAAAGTAAGAGCTATATACAGCTTCACTGACAGTTCAATAAATATTTCAGACAAAATAGCTGTTTTGGTAATCTACATTTGTTCACTGAAGATAACATTTACTAAAACAAACTCTTTGTTGCAATAATCTTTTCTCTAGTTTCCTTTCCAAATTATGGTGCATAAAATATGGCATATAATACAAAATTATGTTAGATTCTGGAGGCATGTTTATCATGGAATATAAGGTAGGTTATGCTGTAAGAAAAAAAAAAAACTAAAGAGATGATAGAACAGGGAGTCATTTTCAATTAACCAGAGTTCATCTCAGGTCTGACCGTTAGGGCTGCCCAGCGCATCTCTCACCATGACCCATGTACTCCACCAGCTCAGCAGATAGATCAAAAAGGCCTGCCCTAAGTGGAAACCGCCACCCTGTTTCAGCCAAGATGGTGGATATCATTAGGGACCCTGCCACTGAGGGTCACAGCACAGCACAGTTTGTGCCCCAGGTTGATTTTGATGTATGATGCAGGAGTTTTGGGGGTGATGCTGAACAAAAATATACCCAAACTCTCCAGTTTTTGTTGTGCATACACATACTGCTTGTGAATGTTCATATTCACAAATCTGTTAGTGTACCAAGCACATTCTCCTTTTCTCCATGATGCTACTTTAAGGTGATGCCAATTGGATTGCTCTTTTAAACACACCATCATTATGTTTACATTTAGGGTAACTCTCCAAACACACTCCTTGAGGTGTAGCAAATCTGTTGAGTGCCTTTCCTTCCTCATAAAATCTTTGCACAAACAAAAGCATCTTGAATTTTAGTTAGCTGCCTGTGATACTTCTCATATACAATGAATGTTTTACATTTCTTTAGATTTCCACTGAATATTTCAAATATGACATTTAGATTGAAACATTATACTAATGTTTTTAAGTACTTTTAGCATGTTTATTGCAGTTTAACAAAGGTCCCTGACCAGATTTAGCCATGAAACAAAAAACTTTACACTGCACTGAGAATTCCAAGAAACACTGACAAGACAGCGGCTGTTTCCTGCAGCAAACATGAAAGCTCTTATGAGGAGACTCTAGTGAAATGATGCAGCACTGGGGGAAGGAGTTGGAATCAGCTTAAAAACAACCCTGTGTCATTTCATGCTCTGTTCCATAGTTGTCGCCAATCAGCCAGTCATCTGTCATTATGTCGTTCCTTGCATCCGCAAGGCAGGTTCCAATATCAGAAGCACTCTAAAGCATCAACAGAAAGATTGTAGTCATGACACTCAGTCGTCAGAAACACATCACTGGTGAAATAATTGGAGCTTGTTTGAGGGGTGTTTAAGCGGCATAACTAGGAGAAAACCTCCTGTGCAGGGAGGGGGTACACATGAAAGCAATGAGGGGGAGAAAGTGACTAAGAGCTGGGCAGATAGAGAGAGCAGGAGATGGAAGTGAGTCTGGCCATTGCATGTTTGAAAGCAGCAGTTGGGACCCTGATGACAGAGTGGTCTTTGGGAATTTAAGAGCAAGGGCTCAGAAGTGGGCGTTTCCCCCCACAGAGGACTGGGCCAGGAAGGAAGGCTTTGGCTTTCAAAGCATCCACAGCTTTATTTATATTACATATTTTCATCACCAAGACTGTTTCAAAGGGAGGAGAGAGCTGTTTTCCAATTTCCAATACGCTTTGGCCTCTGTCTTCTATTTCCCTACTCTGTGTCCGACAATGTATTTGTTTCCGGAGCAACATTCACCCAGGGTCTCTGTGTGGGGACTGTGTTTACTACTGAAAGATACAGACAGTTATTGTTGAAAGTGGAGAGAGTGATGGGAAGTTGCATGATTGTTTTGCCTCACCTGTTTTCCAGTGGGGTCTACAACCAGAGAGGAACAGCTAAAAGAACAATGGCACAGAGGCCTTGGAACAACCGTATGATGAAAGGTATGGTCTTCACACTACAGAGACATCAAGACCTTTTATTGAAAATACCCTTTGTTTTCTGTTTCTTATTAAAACTGTGTGGGTTCCCTTTTTCAAACTAATAACAGGGAAAAGTACTTATAATATAATCAACAATACAACCATGATTTTAGTGTCAACAGATTTAGACTATATAAATAAATCCAGGGTTCACAAGGGTGAATGTTAGTTCAAGCCTAAATAAATTCTGAATGGAATATTTTTACTGAATATTCAATTTATTATTTCCATCTACAGGAAAAAAGCTGGACTTTATTTATAAATTTAGATTTGCTCAGAAGACTTCTTGGAAGCTGTTCATAGAAAAACTACCATATATAAAATTTTAGCAGAAACACTGGAAAATATTTTTAGAAATTCCAACAAATATATTGTATTTTCACAATATTCCAGACCATTTTTACACAAGGTTAGATTTTTTTTTCCCAGTTGGATTTATTGTAAAATTGTTTCAAACGATTCATATCAACTCCTTTCTGACTGTTAACCCAAGCAGAGCCACTCGTGGCATCATTAACCATCATTAGGCCAAGACAGCTACTGATAAATTAGTCATCCATCAAAGGCTCCCATATCATCTGGAGCCCCCTGATCATTACTGGAGGCAAACAATGGTCTCATTGGGAACACTGTCAGCCTCCTCTCATCTCTGTCTCCTCTTTGAAATGGACCACCCCCACAGCCCATCAGCATCTGTGCCTCAGGGGAATGAAAACTATCTATCTCTTTACCAGCGGAAAGTTACACTGGCAGCAGGTGAGGGTTTGAAATGTCTTCCTACTGCTTCAGGGGTGTTCTTTAATTCCTAGAGCAGTCTGAGTGAGAAGGAGGTAAACCAACAAGTAGTTTGACCTTCTTATGACATACACCAATCAGCTGCAACATTAAAACCACTGGCAGGTGCAGTGAAAAACATTGATCAAGTGGTTACAATGTGGTGTTATGCTGGAAGCCTGGCATTCATATGGGTGTTACTTTGACATGTACCACTGGCCTAAAAATGATTGCAGACCAAACACACTTCTTCATGGCAACAGAACTTCCCAACAACAACAGCATCATCTCTATTCCCCTGTAAACACCCCAGATCCTAATCTGATGTAGCATTACTAGAAAAGCCTGATCCACAGACGCCCCATCCCACAACCTAAATTACCCAAAAGATCTGGCGTCCTTGTGCCACACACCCTAGGACTCCCCAAGGGTCCTGGGTAAATGCCCTGATGGGTCAGAGCTGGCTGCTTGTTAAGTCTGATGTCATTAGCTGTCTCTGGGTCCAAACGGTCCTTTAGTTCCCAAAATGAAATAAACACTGAGGCTCCATGGAGAGTGAAAAATGAACAAAACCTTAGTCGGCTGAAGAGCGATTCTTTTCTGAAGCGTTCCAATATTTGGTGTCTTGGAAACTGTGAGCCCATGTGAGGTAGCATATCCACTGTAAGTTTTAAAGATGTGCTGCACATGAATAGTACTAATAAATAACCAGACAGACAGAGAATGGCCATTTATCGTTTTTAAGGGCTTGTTTCTATTAAATAAAACAAGACACTAAGCTTAAACACGTTAAAAAGACGACAGCCTTAATCAACGCAATAGATGTTTGGACCTAGAAACAAGGTTGATAGGTTATCATTTAACAAGCAGATTATGCCTGCACCAGTGGGACCTACACAGTAATACTGATGTTGTATCAAAAAGAAATACTAAAATTTAAAAAATTAATTAATATTTAATCTAACACATAACAAAATTGTTTGTTATATATTTCTATTTAAAGGGTAGACAGGTAGCAGTACACTCAGTTCAGAATTCCAAACACGTATAAGGTGCCCGGTCTAGACAAAATGCAAAAAACAAGAGTCAAGAATCTTGTAAACAGATGCCAATGATGGTATCACCAGTTTATAGTCATTTTCATTCTCATTAAACTTATGGGTAGTTTTTATAATTATTGAAAATACACTACAACGGCATTTTTTTTCAATCATTGTCTAAACAAGTAGCTATAAAAGTTCTTAAAAAATACAGAAAGGGGACTTCAGGCAAAGACACTGTGTGCGCATCTGCACTGCACTCCTGAGAGGATTCTCTGCTGGCACAAAGCTTAATTAATTAAGAAAGGGTTGCCAGTCCCCCATTGGACCCTGGTGTAATCATAAAGGGCAAATTACAGCATGTTGAAGTGTGAGCTGGGAGAGGGAAGCCATCACGGCTGTTGTCATTGTTGATTAATTTCTCCGTATAGATCCTGACACCGCTGTGCATGTGTAACCTGTCACAGAGCACCCATGTGTCTATTCATCACTGCCTGGGAGGTGTGGGTGTGTGCATGTGTGTCTGTGTCCTTTTATAGTATATAACTGTGTGTGTACATTTAGAGTGTGGTGCACTTCTATATGTGTTTATGAGGATATAGTATAGGTTGCAGGTGGTCACCGTCTGTTTGTGTATATATGTGTGATCATTTGGTAGTGTTAACATGTAGTTTGTACAAGAATGCATGGATGTGTACCTACTGTATATATTAGCATTGCTACTAAAATATACATGCCTATTTGTGTGTGAAAGTGTGTGCAGGCAGGCAGGCAGCATCACTACATAAACAAAATTGTGATACCCGATAAGAACAAGTGACGTTCCTGATGACAAACGGCTGATAATGTCTTGGGACTGGGCGGATGGGGAGGGCTGTGAGGAAGTGTATTGATTAGCCTTATTACCCAAAGCATCCGTCTTGGGAACGAGTGAGGGGAGAGAGGAGGGGTGGGAAATTAGCCGGGCCCCACCTCCGTTGACGGACTGATTACTCCGGGGGCCCTGAGAAGAACAAATGGCCCCTGCCTGTCTACACACAGTCATAGACACACACACACGCACACACACACACTTATCACCCAATATTTCTTCTGTCACTCATTATCACACTTACTGTATATTTTGCAACTAGACTATAAAAAATACTTGCATATATAGCAGCTGCCACACTGAATAAAAAAGGAGCATACTACCATTACACAAACACCCAGAAGAACATGCAAACAATTGCAACATGTTTATAGTTGTGATGTTATTTTCTTAACTTATGTGTTTTACTGAACATCATTTTGGGATGTTTTGCTTTAGTTTAAACCATTCGTGTCTGAGTAAAAAAATATCATTTTCAAAATGGTTGATACAAAACAAAATGTCATGAGTGTGTCATGTTTATATTAATTGTACAATACATATATATTACTCAATGGAATAATTAGAAATGTCTTTGTTTAAATAAAGTGCACTTTTAAACTCAACTATTTAAATTAAGGAATAATAATCATTATAGAATTGCCTCCACTGTAGACTTACATTTTTAATATACTGTATAGCTATGCACCTACAGAAGAATTACTAAAGGTATTAGTATTAAATGTAGCAACACCAGCATTTTTTACTTTTTTTTTCTGACAGTCTATAGTCACCATCAGTGTGTCATGTTCAATCTGTATGTACAATCCCCTCATCATTTTTTTTTCATTAGCAGGAATCTGCACTATTTAAATTATTCAGCAGTTTTACTCCATTTGCTTATATGCCTTTCCACTCTACCCTACAATTTCTGTGTTAATCACATTTCACTGTAATGATCTACTTTCGCAAATGTATTGATGAAACTGCTGCAATTACTTAGCTCAATATTTCCCACATTAGTCGGCCTTAGAGGTGTTTCACACATCCATTTATCTACATGGGTTTTTAAACGGCATAAAATTGGCTTCAAAGTGCATCCATATTTTATTCTATTGAGATATTGCTTGGCTGATGGGCTGCCGGTAATTCATAATGCTAAGTAGGAGTAATAACCCAAGCATGGACTTTCGTAATAGAAAAACTGTTTCCAATGGATGGGAATTCTCTTTTGCTAAGCTGAAAGACTAATTCTTAAAAGTTTACTTGTCAAAAGGCTATGAAACATGGTGTTTGGTTTCCTACACAGAAAAAAAGATGGTGTTTTTTTTGTTTTTGTTTTTTTGTAGATTTTGCATCATCACTTTTTGTTTGTGACCAGAGAGTGAAAATTACTTCTGTAAAGTGCTGAGTTCTGTGATGCTCTGGTCTGTTTGGGTCGTCATAGGTGTGACCGTCTTTAGTACTGTAAAAATGAGGTCACTTTTTTCTGCTGTTTCACCAAATTTTCTCAGAGGTCAAGACAGGGAAGCCATCTGGCTTCTCTTTTCCCTTCTTTTAAACATCCTTGTTTCCCTATGTTTTTCAAAATACCTTGAAGATTTAAATCTTTAAAAGAAAAGGTGTTAATTCTTTCTTTGAGTAATTTCTTCCTATGCTTTTGTTTTAGCTCTGAAATAATTGTTATTATCACTCATGTTCATCATATGCCAATTACACCCTCCTGTAACACCTTCCCTTACAGAAAGTCAATTCATATTCCAAGTCCTTTCCACTTAACCCAGGGTAAAAATCATTATGTTTTCTCTGTTTTCTTGGTTAATAAAAGCCCCTGCTTCATTAAAGTACTCTGCTTGGAGGATGGGGGAGGGCTGCAATGTTAGTGGGATCAATCAATAGCCATCTTCCCCTTGCATTACTGTAAATGTGCTGAAGTATTTATGAATTAATTGACTTCCTTCATCCAAATAAGAGGAACTTACAACCATCTCATGAGCTGTGGTGTGGAGGTCACAAGTACTGTTGTTAATAAATAGAAAGGGGCTTCTTTAATGACAGCAGAGTTGGTGGTTTACTGCACTGTAAATGCTAATGAAATGACAAAGTGAAAACTGAACTTGGCTTGTTACTGCAGGTTATCTGAAATTCTAAAGACAGTTTTAGGATTGGTGATAATCATCCAAACTCTTGAAATATAAATCTGGTTAGGATATATTTTTTTATTACAATGGACCTATTATGCCTATTTGCAGTTCCATTTTTAAAAAAAAATATTCTCAGACTCTACTAGAGTAGCTTTGTACTGTTTACAGTATGTTCATCAGAAAAAGCAACTTCCAAATCTATCTGTACATGTTCAGGCTTGAATGATATTGGGAAAATAAGTATAGACAACAGGAACTGCCATAGCAACAAGAGTTACAACAGAAATAATTCTTCAGCAATTATTTCACTCATTACCAGGGGTTAAAGTGGGCCGGAATGATCCAGAACAGAGTTCCTGCACCTTCTTTTAATGAGTAATTAAATCTGATAGGCATTTTAATACAAAATAATGTCAAGATAGTTCCTTTTTAATGGCCTGGTGGTCACTTTACTTGACCACATGATCCCACCAGTGCACTGCACATGCAGAAAAGTTGTAGTGGCGGTTCTTCAGCATCTAACTAGTGCTACAGAAGAGGTGCAAATATAAACTGAGTAACTTTTAAAGTAACTTTTTAAGGGGCAGATCATTTCAAATGGCATAATCTGATATCCCCGTGTTGGTGTTTTTCCTATATCATCATAATGATGTTGTTCTAGGACCAACATTCCAACTGACCAGTGACGTTGTCTGAGTATTCAGAAAACTATCACTAGCAAACCAACATGAGTGGCATTAATTTGGCTAACAGCAAACCTAACTTGATAATATGCTTATTACATTGTACCATTTTATATAAAGAAAGGCATTTTTTTTCTTTTTACCCCAATTTACAAAGTTATGACATCATAACAATGTGATTGGTCAGTTGCAATGTTGATCCTGGACCAACATTAGCATGATAATGCAGGAACAACACCAACACGGAGATATCAGATACACCTTTCAAATGCAATGTTTCAAACACAAATATCACCAAAGACAAAAACTGTTTCTATGTGTTTTATGTGACATAGAATTTTGCTACAGCAAAAATGACTGTAAAACTGTGTTAATTTCATTGACCGATAATTTACGTCCTTTTTTTTCTGACAAAAAGAAGACGATAACTAACAAACTAATGCACAAGGGAAAAATTATAATGAAATGTATCGACACTTTTGTTAACAAAAATTAGATGAAAATTTTCTGGAGAGACGCAATCCAATCAGAACTAATTAAGTTGTGTAGAAAGGCGAGGCGAGTTGGGAAGTTATCCAATCAGAAGTAACCTCCTTGTGCATTAAAGTTAGACATGCACATTTAATCTGCCTCCGGGAAACAGTACAGCTAACTCCCAACCGTGTCGAGCAACTCTCACCAGTAAAAATGCGACAAACTTTTACACTTTATTTTAGTCATCTGAATCAACTGCAGATTTAGTCTTATGACATTTAGTTCCCCCCACTGCCCTGTTACACTGGAACTTAGGGTTCCCCCACCTTCTAAATCCCATTTTAGCCCCTGCTCATTACCTTGTTATTGTGGGACACAATGGCAGATTTAGCCTTTCAATCAAAAGCTGCATAAAACGCTGTGTACAGGAGGAAAAAAGGCTGAAATCAGAATCAGAATCAGAATACTTTATGTCACCTGAAGTGTCAAAACTCTAGCTTCATACTGGGCTCTGTTGACAAAGGAGTCCTCTTTTATTACTGCGATACTCAAAGTATGGTTATTTCTATGACCATATCAGGAACACCTTCTTGTTGGTGCCTAACCCTGCCGCTGGTTATTTTCCCAAATTGCACCCCTGGATAAAAGCAGTGAGTTAGAAATTGTTTTATATGTTGATGGGACTGAATATACCAGCTCCAGCTTGACATCAAAGAGCTGAAATTATTAACATAACAGTAATGGTGGAACCTAATGCTGGGCAGCAAAAAAGGGCAATGCTGAGTTACAAAGCAAGACAAGCTTAGACAAAAGGTAGTCCTGCTTGTCATGAAAACATAAAAAAGTGGATGAATTGGTTAAAGAAAAATAGCCATGACTAGTTTATATTGTTTTGGTAAGATTGATTTAACAAGCTCATAAAACTATGAAAATGATTGGAAGCAGTCAAGATTTAAAACTGGTTCTCTAATGCTGTATATATGTGATTAGATGACACACTACACACCTAACACACAATTTCCGAGACTAACCCAAGTTCATGAAATCAATCAACCTGCTGGTTTTTAGAATGGGAAAACATAAGTTTTCAATTTAAAATGCTTATTTGGACCATAGACCAAAGGAATAATTTTTTTCTATCAGTCAAACCCGGGGAAATATTACCTCTCTGCAGCAGCAGCAGCAGCAGCAGCAGCAATAAGCTTGTAAACATATTCTCTGAATAACCTTTTTCCATTGTATACTTAAATACTTGTACTTCTCTGAAATATTGTGGAATAGAGTCCTGCCACTGTGGTTGGATATTACTAATGCATCCCAGATTATGGACCACCACTGTTTGAGGTGAATTATTTTTCGGGGCACCAGACATACATCGGCAGTCTGTACTTGAAGCAGTCTAAATCATGTGATGTCACAAGATTCATTCTAAACACATTTTACCTACCCTCACTTGGCGTAGGAGTCTACCCAACACTTGGGTGGTATTGGAGAAGAAGGGAGTGAACAGACATTTTTTTAATTTAAAAAAAGGGGGGGAAACATGTTGAACAAGCTTCTTCCCCTGCCATGGTCTAGCAACCACGGGTGGAGAACAGTGTAACCAACCACCCTGTAAAAACATTGTGGTTTGACCACCACTTATGAAGCTGGACTGGATATGAAGAGATGATGGTGGGGGTGATTCTCAAAGGACAAAGAGAGGGGAGGTTTGCCTGCAAGCAAACACTCTCTATGGCCACATTTTTAAAGATACAAAAGGCTGTTAGCAAAAATATTAAATATCTTAAATCTCCAAGAGACAGTTAAAGGAAGTGAAAAAAGGTGGATGAGAAAATAGAGGTGAGATTTTTTTTTAATCCTAACCACAAGGTTTGCCACTTTCCAGCTGTGATATTAACTTTTACTTAAAGGTGAGACCACACGTGAAGCCCTCTCACCTCTGAGTAAGGAAACAGAAATTATTTTTAGAGAAAAAAAAATCTCCAGCAGTTTGACTTTTCTTGTAGAGATTTATGATCCCCTCTCTAAACGCAAATAAAAAAAGAGCTACATGAATGAACTAAGAATACCAGCCACCTACATAGAAAATGATACTGGAAGATATTTGTATCTTTCCTGTTTGATGAAACACTATGATTTCTCTATTTTATTTCAAAACTTATCTTATAACTCTGATTTAGAAAGAGCATCAGATTTTCAGTTTTAAGAACTGTGTTGGAATAAGCAAGAAACTCGTATGTTTTGTTGTTTGGGCTGAGAGGAAATACTGGGAGGCAGGGCAGCGTGTATCTGTTCTGGTAATTATCATGTTGTGGGGACATGAAACTTTTACACAGTCACATCATGGGGACCTCTTGTGGTATGGGGACCAAAAAAGAAGATCCCCCACAAGGGAAACTTTATTAAATGAATGCAGAAGTTGTTCTTAAGGTGACTATGTTGTCTTAGTATTGGCCCATAACAGACATTTTCTGTGTGTGTGTGTGTGTGTGTGTGTGTGTGTGTGTGTGTGTGTGTGTGTGTGAGGAGTGCACAGTACTGCCTCCCTATACTTTCTGGCTGGTATTCAACTCACTGCTCATTACACACACACTTATACCAAATATGGTGGGGTATCATCCACTTCCTGGTCACCATTAGGGAGGATTTTTACAGAAAAGCAACATTTTTGTGTTAAAGGTGGTGGACAAATAATATGTTGAAGCAAGGGATGCCAGCTAAAGAGTTAAGAATTTGACAAACCAGTGTAATGAGTGATCGACTCTCAAAATAGGAAAAATAAGCTTAAGTTGTTAGCAGGATAGTTAGATAGCAGTGGCTGAGTGTAACCCTCAAATGTGTTACTATTTTTTTTTTCAATGAGTTGCATGCATTTTAGTGTTAAGGTGTTTATGCAATCTAAAATGATACTAAAAGTGTTCAGTAGCTGTCCAGTGTTTCTGTTAAATATACCAAATTAAATCCAAAAGAGCTGTATATGTTATGAAAGTATGTTTATATCCATGACACCATGTGGATGTTATTATAAGCTAGCTAAACAGTGTGTTACTGTGGCTGAAATTACACTTATGAGTTACCTAGTTAATGAGGTAATCTAGGTGTAACCTTGATGTTAGAGTTAACCAGACATGAGCTATTTATTTATTTATCTATCTATTTATTTATTTATTTATTTATTTATTTATTTGGGGGGGGGGGGGGTTAAAAAATTTTTTTTTAAATAAAAATAATTTTTTTTTTAAAATTAAAAAAA
>VUQS01028903.1:0-16697 GCA_015108495.1 Heterochromis multidens | reverse complement strand
TTTTTATTATTTTTTTTTTTTTTTGGGGGGGGGGGGGGGGTAAAAAAAACTCTATTAAACATGAAACATATTTATATCATAATTGAAAATAAAATATTTCTTCAGTATTAACTCTGGAAAGCTCTGGAATTGGCTGTAAATCATTTGGTAGTTTTAAAGGCAGTTGTTTTTATTACTATGAACTCTAAACCCTTGATGAGACTATACTATAGTAAGTGAGACTTTGATTTTCTGGTGATATATTGTGATACTTCTATTTTCCATTTTCTTATGTTTCCATCTTTTTAAGTATTGGTGCCTCTAGAAAACATGGAGGTATGGTTAGGTGAGAAACATTTAGTAGTAGTTAAAATGGCCAATAGTTATTTCATTATTATTAGAATTTACCTATTTACCTAAAATTTAAATGCAATGACAAAGGTTGCTGAAGAAACAGCTAATGATGTGAATGTAAAGGACTCCAGCTAGTCCCTCCATTAGAAGGATCACATGGAGGAGCAAAAGGTGAAAACTTACCAATAGGTACATTGTGTGCAACCAGAAAACAAAAGTCGGATCAAATGTTTAATTGCATGTAGTTTATTTCAATATTAACTAAGGGTGCAAAAATGATGACAAATCAATGTGACATTTCTATGTCTGATTCAATGAAAATTTACAGTCAGTTGAGATACCATTGAGATCCTGTTTGAATATTGTTTCAATGTTAACCAAGGGTGCAAAAGAATTAACATTAAGAAAGAATTAACATTAGTCTTCAGTGTTTATTTAACATTGAACATTCAACATTTATACCATATTATGTCATATTAAGTGGCAAAAAGAAAATTAAAACTTTCATAGTATATTGAACTAGGATGGTCTTTGGAGCTGCGATCAACAATTGTTTTAATTAACAATTATTCAGTGGACTATATTTCTAAGTTTATCATTTGTTTCATAAAACACCAGAGAACCAAAGATGTCACCAAATGTATTTTGTCAATTCATTACTACAGCTGTACCCACCTCTCACTCTCTCTCTCTCCCTCCCCCTCTCTCTTTTTCAGATAAAAAACAGATCTTGAAGATTCATTCACATCTTTGCAAAGAACAATGTATATGTCCTGAAGGTCTACTGAACATGTTGAACTTATTTTCTACCTTTTAAAAAGGATTTAAACATTTTGCATATTGTTTTTGCTCTGAAATGCCAGTAATGGACAAATGCTAGTTATTTGAAAGGAAGCATAAAGTTGTATTTGTAGTTTATTTTAATGAGCAATATTTTATTGATATAATTTAATTGTTTTAAGGTTCATTTGAAATCAGTTGTAAGTTAAACACATTAAAAGTTTAATTCTGTGATTTAAATGTGCGTTTAATGTCTTGAAGCTATATTTAATAGTTAAAGCAATACTGCATGTCAGTAGTAGTCTGCTTATGTTTTACTGATGTTAAAAATATTAAAGACAAATGTCTGTGTGAGAATTAAAGAGACTACCCCTAACAATTAAAAGTAGATGGGTTTAAAGGTTTGACTTGTGGGTATAACATGGGCTGGGAAATATCTAGACAATTATTCACTTATTTTTCAGTCCTTTGTATGCAAATTAAGACAGCCCTACACTGCTTCATCTATTAACATTAACTTAAATCATACTGATATACCTTTCAAACCTGGGAATATCAATCAGTCACACATAAATTCAGTTATGTTGTGAAGATAACTACAGTGACATCACTAGGTTTTCTAGGTAAGAGTGCATCACTAGCACAATTTTCAAGCTGCATGTTACATTCCTACATTTTCTATGAACAACAAAGCAAAGCTAAATTTCAGAATTTGAACAGTTGTTGATGTCCTACTACTGTATGTTTTAATTCTGCTTAGTTATAGATTAAACCATTTTGTTAACAAATTCAGTAATCCCCAGATTGACTTAATAAAGGTGAATATTATTTGCCATTAGTAATACACTCATTGTTATTGCAAAGTCCCCACAAATCAAAAGGTAATTTGTGTCAACTTTTCATAAGACCCCATTAAGCATGGTACAGACATACCCTCATCGTTTCAAATGTTTGAATTCATGTATAAGCTAATAAGACAATGGCTAATATACCTGATATACCTGATTCCCCACAGTTGATGATTAAAAAGTTAGTCTCCACACCAACTGGAAATCAGTGTGCATGTGTGTGTGTATGAGTTGACAGCCCTATCTGCATCCTCTTTGGGTTCGGTCCCATTTCCATCTGGACAGTTCCAAAATAACTGCCCCCTTTCCCTCCACACACCCTGCACATTCACACACTCACATGCACACACTCACACACACAGTCACACACACACACACACACAGAGAGAGAGAGAGAGACATACTTGTTGCTTCCTCTTAACTCTGGAGCACATCGATCAAGACTGGACTTGAACTTTCTATCGCTTCCTGAGAGAAAGAGTAACTGGACAAACAGCAGATACAAACACATGCACAAAAGTGTCATTTCCTACTTGTTACTACACTTAGGCATATAATGCATAAAGTCATACATTTTTAGAAAGCTGTTTAAGCACACCCATTACAACCATACACAAAGACATGCAGCAAATAGACTGATACACTTAATGATACTTGCACACTTTCTTAGACTCTTACATAACACCTTTTCCTCTTGCTGTGCTTTGAGCAGTTTCCTATTTACTAGCTTGTTGCATTGTTTCAGTAGTGCAAGAAGATTCTCAAACTACTTAGTGATTCACCTGCTTTGGTTTTAAAATCTATATCACAGCAAATAATCACTATTAACAAGAAAAACTTGTTTTCCTAGACAAAAGCGCCTAGAAACCAGGAAGTATATGGAAAATACTACTGAGGATACCTGGTTAAAACCATGAACACTTGATTTACTTAGTGTGAGGCCATGAGAGTCGAACAGTATTTTGATGTTTTTTTCTTTCTTTTTTTTTTCAGGTTGTTTTTGACTGAAACTGTTCATTTTGTTCATGGTGTTTAATTCATGCTCAAGCCTTACTGGAAATACATGGCATTCTACAAAATGGGCTTCGCATCCATTGTGTCACCCACACACAGAGACAGACACACACACAGATACACATGCACGTATGGTTGTTTTCCTGCACCTATGATCAAAACAAAAGACAAACTGCACTCTTAAAATCATTCCTCAACACTATTACCAGTGAACAAATACTCAACAGGGTAACTTTAATATCAAATCAGATTTTGTCCAGAGATTCCCTCACAAGATCCCACATAATTCTCTGCGTAGCACCCTGCTACATCAACTTGAAGTCACTCTCCAACATGACAGATACACACACACACAATGCAAACACTAGGTGCATGTAGTGGAGCCTATTTATACTGAAAATATACATGTAAGGCATATGTAAAAAAAATCAAATACATGTAAACTCTACATATGGTTGTTATATGGTGAGAAAATTATGATTATACCCTAATATAATCATAACTAAAAATTAAAAACACAGAATGACTCTTCAGCAGTGTATTGCATTCACATTTGTGCATTTGGGACTGTATGTCTATGCGTGAGTTAGTCTCCACAGGCATCTTGTTTTGCTCCTCTGTACGGGCTGGTTGATGAAGTTTGAAACATGGAAATCCAGGCATAATCTCCAGTCTTATCCCTCAGTGATCAACAAATGGGAATCCTGGATGACTTTGCTGAATTCCACACAATTGAGGAATTATAGGAAATACACTCACACAGGAACACATGTACGCATGATCATTTTACTCATACGCACAGAATTTTACCTGACACGAACTCCCATATGTTCTTACTACACTCAAAGCAAAGCACACAAATTAAAATATACCAAATCACAAGAAATTTACACCATTGCCAAACATAGACAAATATACACACAGTCATCCATACACACCTGTACCTATATAAACACACAGATAGCAGATGGGCTTGTTGTGGGGTACATTTGCAGGCTGCAGAGGTGAACATGAGCTCTCTTACCCAATCTTAAGTCTTTCTCCTCTGTATCCTTCATATGTCAATTATTTGGTCTATTAATAAACCATTTATATACTTCCTGGAAAAAACTGACATTACCTCACACATGCAAAGAAAAAAAAAGAAAATGTGGAATTGTCTAGACAGTCAGACTCATCTCATGAAAATAAATCATTTTAATTTCACTGGGAGCAGTGTGTTTCGCGTCATTTGAAATGAAAACAAATCATTGTCAAAGATTTATTGGTCAGTGTCTCTACATCTAGATCCGCGTTAGAAGTGGATTCCTTTCACTACTTCCAGTGGTAAAAGACGAAGAAATGTATTTAGAATGAAACTTCCCTTTTTCAAGGTGATAGATTTGCATGTAAAATACAGTTTCCTAGTCACCTGGCATTGTAAACACTTCAACACAACCTTCAACTTCTTTACATTAAGTTTTACGGTTTATTGATTTTAACTGAGAATTAGCCAAGCATATCAAACACTGTTCTTTTCTAATTTGAAAAGTCTCTGCTATACTTGTGATCTCTCTGCACATAAATATGGTGCATGGCATTTGGTAGAAGCTTAAAATATGTAAATAACGTCATCGTTCAAGAGAATATAACTGCATGTTTTTAGTTTAAATAGCCTTTGATGGGTTTATTATGTGTTGAGAGAGCTTTACGACTGTAGTACATGTTAAAACACTAGTGTTCGATGTCAGAAATATGTGGATGTCAGGACTTTTTCTTTTGTTGCATTCTGAAAAAACATAGCTGTTGCCAATACATGTATGTTCATCTGAAAGAAAGTCAAAAATGTAATAAAAAAAATCTGTGAACTGAATTTTTTTACTGGTTGTCTCAAATGTATTCATACTGCTCAAAACCCATACTAGATACACCTTTGATGAAATCAAAATCCCATCACATTGGAATCTGTGTTTAGGTCTGCTTCACTCGTATCTCTATCCCAGGAAGGGAGTATTTTCCTGGGGTTGCTGTAAGCCCTCATGCTAGTCCCCCCTCCACGCCCTTCCCCCACCCCCCATCATCCCTGGCTGCTCAGGGCAGGCACGGCTCCCAGTACTAGACCCACTAGCTTCCACAGATATTTCCTGAGGAAAACATATCACCTCAGGCTAGACCCGTCGGCTGACTATGCTGAGACAGCAGCAGCCCTAGCCCACAATCCACCACAGGCCTCAACCTCACTCTCCCTTCCTTTACTTTCTCTCTTCTTTCTTTTTCAGTTTGTCTTGTTCTTTGCCTCTCTCTCTCACCAAGTCTTTTGAATCCTTTCCTCTTCCCACATTTTTGTATGTTTATTCTTATTGTTTTCTCTTTTTCATACTGCCTGTGTGCCAGTGGGTGAGAAATAATTGCAAATCAATAAGGCTAATCATTTTTACAATACAAATATATTTTGACTGACAAAAGAATGCAAGGAAATCTTCGACTAGTTATTAATATGTTGTGAAAGGGTATGATGTACTGCAAAAAATTAAAATAAATAAATAATAATAATAATAAATACAAAATAAAAGGAGATCAGAAGGCGCTAAGAGAGTTCACATTTTTTGAAACAGGTAAGTGGTGGCAGATAAAGAAAATGCTGATGATATATAGATAATAAATAGGTTAAATTTGGTAGAAATTTTACCTGATAGAAAACATTTTTTGTGTGAACTACTTGTGTCACTGAAAACTGCTTAAATGAGGCATCTGATGTAAATTATGAATATAGACAACATTGGTAAATTGGTAGGAATAGAACTTTTGAAATGGGTAAACAACTAGTAAGTCAGAGAAAAAATATCAAGGCTCGAAGGAAATAATGGACCAAAGCATGTTTAACATATTGTGTAACAAATGTACTGAAGGAACTGCAAATAATTTGAAGGATACTGGCTCTTAGCCCTAGTTATATCATTTACATATTATCAAGATATCAGCACAACAGGAGAGAGTTCATGTAAGTTCACACAAAGCTTAGTATAATAGAGCTGGTGAAGCTATCTGAAGCGGATCATCTTGAGTTATATGACAAGGTATGTCAGCTGAATACATTTAATACTTAAGTTGTTCTGTTTTTATACAGTACTTACTCCTATACAAAATCTCACTCTGTCCCAAGAGAATAAGTCCAGCATCAGAACCAGACCCAGTTAGTGAAGAACTGTATTACAGTAATAGCTGTCTTCAGGTTTTTCAATTTCAAAGCATTCTTGTCACCTAAAAATGGTGCATAAAATTAATTTTAAAGAACTCTGGATTTAAATTTTTTTTTTTTTTTTTACAATATACGATTGTACTGTATTGTTAAGGCTTTCCGCATTTATTATTACTGCAGTGCTATGGTAATGACTTCCTCCAAGACTGCTGGCATCACCTTTTAGTAAAGAATACTTTGAACACCATTAGGAGGATACTGGGGGGAGGGGGAGTACATATGCATAAATAAACAAAGATTTAAAAAAGTGAATGCTTTGTGGTTATTTTGTTATTAACGGTAAAAACATACTGTCTTTTTAAAATGGAGGCACATTTGAAAATTTATAGCATCAACCACTTTGTAATATTTTAAATGGCAGTTATTTCACTTTGGAGTCAAACAAGTCAGCAGATGTCTGACACAGGTCTACTTTCTACCCCACACAGTCACTGAGGCCAAAGGAAGTCAAGGCAAAGAGGTCCATTACACCTCAGGGTCTATCTCAGCCTCTGTCAGGACAATCCCACTTAGCATGAAGGATGACTCTATCTGTCCACTGTCTCATTTTGCTTGTCCAAATGCCCCCACTGGCCTATGCCTACCTGCCCATTGCCCGCTGTGATTTGTCGAGATCCAATTCCAGGAATGATAATTGATTTAATTGGAGGTGATGAATGAAAGGGTTTTATGGAGCATGGATCATAAGTTGATGACAGTCTGGGGAATAATGAGGAAAGTTTATGGGTCAAAAGACAGGATGGTCTTGTGAATTTGATAAATTTGTAAGCAAGCAATGAATTGTTGAAGTTCACACTTGAAGTGTATATATATATATATATATATATATATATATATATATATAAACATTTTGGCATTTGGTAAAGTTGATCAGACTGGCCAAATTAACTGTTTAATTGTTTGCTGTGTACCATTGTGTACCAATGCATAAATCAATAGTACACAGTCTATAAACATTTTATAGGGATAACTGCCCTGATACTGAACTAGAAAAAAATTAACTCTTACAGTCAAAGACAAAGGGTAGTGATGTTCAGTGAAAGGACTGGGGCAGAGGGAAACCCCCATAACTGGAGTAGAATCTCAGCCTTAGAATATGATGCATGCCCTTTACCAGTTGGGCTATTGTGGCACCTCCACTGGTTGCAGCTTAAACCGAATATAAAAATGCTTGCTTCAACACTGTATGCAGTGCCTTGAGTTTAGTTCAGTTCATACACAGACATCATCAATCAATCAATAAATCAATCAATAAATCAATTAATAAGTCGTAAATGGCCAAAACAACTTGCCACCCTTAATACCATCAGCACCCCTCTCTCCTGTCACATCAGTGGCCTGAAATCACTCTACTCCACTTGCTGGATAGCCAGAACAGTGCGGTAGAATACTTGATTGACAAGAACAAAGCTGTCTACAACACATTAGATGGGATAATCTGATTGGGGAAGCATTCAAAAGAACAGGTTACAGGAACTAATAACACAATTCAGGATTTTCCTTAAAAGAATGGTTTCTGCAAACTGTTCTCTTTTGCAGAAGCAGTAGCTCATTTGCTCCAGTCCCCAGAGGCCTCAGCAAAGTAAGTTCTCCAGACACACTACACAAAACTGAGGTCCACATAGACATTCCACTGCATCTTAATAGATGGCCAAAGAAAGATCATTTACAACCCTGCCTCAGAGGAGGGACACTCACCCATTACAAAGGAAAAAAAAAGCAAATCATTGGTTGGAAAATACAGAGGACTACTACAGGAGCCCATTTTTTGAAGTAGATGACTTGCTCACCTCTGAGCCAACCCACTGGTTTAACCAACACACTCTGCATCAGCTGATGAACATTGTACTCATAACAGCAGTTAATGCTTCACCAGGATTTTGCAGTATCCACATTCTTCAAAATGTTGTCTCTATGTACACAGGAGATGTCGACAACAGCTTTCCACCAGCGGTCAGTTGTTCCACCTGTTTTGCAGAGATACAACAGACCTAGTGAAAGAACCATGAGCTGGGTGATCAAGGTGACCACAATTACAAAGATAGGGGTAAGTCACCTTTGATGAAGACCTGCCTCCTGTCAGCTGAGATAGGCTCCAGCTCACCCGCAACCCAATTTTGGTCATACAGTTAAGAGGATGGATGGATAGATGGATGGATGGATGAATGGATGGATGGATGGATGGATGGGATAAGTCACACAACCTCTGTAATGTAGCCTACAAGCTTCATCCATCAGTAGAAATTTTTCCTTTGCTTAGCGATGTTGAATTAGTGCCTAAATCAACCTTATCCTCACACCTACAAAGACTTGTTCAATGGTTCAGACTTCCAAAAAGTGCTCTGCAGCTTCTGCTTTGCCAGTGAGCAAAAAAAAAAAAAAGGATAACTTCAGCAAAGTCTGAGCAAAAGATAACTTTATTAGGTCTAGGCTTGCAGTTCAGTGTTGATGATATACCCCAGTTTGACTTTACCAATGTTGTTAGGCTAGTTTACTTATTTTAATAAGAACAGAATTAGATTATAACACATTATATTATACATTATTATACTATAGAACAGCCCAATCCATGTGAGTAAAGGAAGCCAAAGTGTTAATGCTTCATGGAAGCACAATTAAATTGAAAAACAAAAACGTCATCTAAAACATTTTTGTATTTTCTTTATGAGAGATCAACCACTAAATGACATTACACTGTATTTTTAAGAGATCAAGTGAAAAGGCAGTGACATGTCTCTCTAATATCTGTTGTTACACATATGCACACATACACACACATGCGCACACATACATTTTTGCCCCTTGTGTGTATTTTATTAATGATCAAGTGGAGAAATGCAATGAATGCAAATGCTACTATACAGAACAAAAGGGGGTTTCTCTGTGGTTTCAAGTATGAAAATTCTGTGGCTTCTCCAAAACTCTATTTAAAAAAATAAAAAAAAACATTTTTTAAAAGTATTTGTTTAGTTAATATCGGTGTTTATGCTTTTCTTTTGTTTTTGTCTTTTTAGAGGGACTTTGCAGTGAAAACAATCCATAAGAACAACACACACACACACATACAGATCCAGTAACAGGAAAGCCCCAGTGTGCTCCTGTTTGATGGATGGGTTCCAATTGCTTTCACACATTACAGATGGCATGTTAAAGTATCTTTGAATTTGATAAGGCAGTGTAGAGGCAGTATACAAATATACCCTCCGTTCCAAAAACATGACAAGACATAATTTGGCCACCTTACCTCAATATATAAAAGTTAAAACTTAAAATCAGAAACATGCTCAGACTTTAATGTTTGAGAAAATGCACTCAAGCTGCAATCAGTCCTCTGAAAAAATGACATTCCTCTGAAAAAATGATTAAACTGCAAGTACAGTAAGATTATTAAACTAAAACTAAATTCTCTTAAATCCATTTATCTTTGGATGCAGATCCCCCAAGATTGTTATTTTCTGTAGTTCTGCTTCTACATTTGTCCTTTTCTTAGTATAAAATGTATGCACCCCACATTTACTTCCCTTTTTCACACACGCTCTCAGGTTTCTCTCTTTCCAGGTTCAGTGTCTGTGGGGAAGAAAAGAGGAAAACCCAAATGCTTGTTCGTGGGTTTAGTGTGCAGCTGAGATGGGATGAGGGTACAAGAGTAACACAGAGGAAGTATGGTGGTGGTGGACGGAAAGAGTAAGATGGGAAGAAAAGAAAGAGACAGAAGATTGTGGAAAAAGGCAAGCAAAGGAAAAATACATTTAAGAAGAAAAAGGAAAAAAGAGAGAGCAACAGAAGGTTTAGGAGAGGAATGGGTGAGTGGCAGAGTGGAAGAAATGGAGCAAAGAGAAAGAGAGAAAAGGCAATTGAGACACAAGGACTTACAAAGACAGGAAACAACAGGAGTAAAGTGGTGAAGTCAAAGAAAAAGGGCAAGAAAGAACCAGAGAGTTAGTAGGGTGTGTGCTGCCAGGATCCAATTTCCACATTCTTCCTATCGCCACACCTAAATCCTTAATTGTGTGGCCACAGAGAAAGTACTGCAGAGACCACAGAACTGCTGCTAGCCGACGTTTAGCTGCCGAAAACCTTGCTGTTTAAATTGGTCGGGAACCCAGTCTGCATGCGACTGGGGTTTTGGAGGGAGCGAGAGAGACAAAAAGAACGAAAAATAATACCAGGAAAAAAAAGGAGAAACAAATGAGAGAAAATCCTTTTCGGAATTTGAGCTTGGCAAGGGCAACTGAGAAAATAAATATGAACATTGCTCCAAATGAAATCGCCACCACAGCATGAGTGTGTCAAATGTTTTATGGAGAGAGCATGGCGCCTAACATTTTTAAACCAAATCATGGTAGAAAGTTTTTAAAGAAAAACGCGTGTAACAAATTAAAGGAGAAATGTTAACCCTTGACCCTCACAGTGAGAGGATCTGGTGGATCTGTAATGCTGAGGGTCATTTTGCTGGCATGATTTGGGCCCACTTGTCCCTTTATAGGGAAGGATCAATGTAAATCAATAACAACTTGTTCTGAGTGACCACCTTTACCCCTTGATGAAATATTTCTGTCTTGATGGGAGTGGTCCAGGATGGCAACGCCCCCAATCAAAATAAAGTGTCACATGTTATGGCCTTCAAAGTCACCAGATCTCAACGCAATTAAACATCTATGGGAGATTTTGGACTAATGTGTGACAGCACGCTATACCACCATCATCAAAACACCAAATGAAGGAATATCTTTGGGGAGACCGGTGATCCATCCCTCCAGTAGAGTCCTGAAGCTTGTAGACTCAATAACAAGGTGCAATGAAGCTGTTCTGGTGACAGTGGACCAACAGATTTCTAAAAACTATTTTCTAGTAACTTTATTTTATTTTTTCCTTTCATTTCTATGGTTTCATTCAATGCAGACAAACTACATATGGGTGACAACACCCATATGTAGTTTGTCTGCATTGAATGAAACCATAGAAATGTTGTCCTTTATCAGCCAGCAGAACTGTGACACTTACATAATATTTATGTGAAAACACTGCAATGTGTAGCAAACATTTTTCTTGTGATGTATCTGGTTATTCATTTCATGATGAACTTCCAAAGCAAAGGGGGCTTTCAGCAGCACAGCACAGCGAGCAGTGGTGGAGAGTTTTGGGCCTTTTTGCAGCCAAATAACAATTCACTTTTTACAGGATAGATGTTTTCACTTACTGCTGCAGTCAACTTTGCAGTACTCCTTATGACCACAAGAAAAACAACAAAGGTGGGTACAGAAATATCCCATCTGACTTGACCTTTAACACAAACAAACATACGAAACGAGGGCTACCACTTCTCTATGTGGCCGCAGCCTGATGTTTGTGTGTGTGTGTGTGTGTGTGTGTGTGTGTGTGTGTGTGTGTGTGTGCACTGCGGGAATGCACGTGACATGAGAGTGAGTGACTTGAAGTGTTGTGCGGAGGTGTGGGGGTTTGGATGTCTATGAAATAGAAAACTCAGTGAGAACATCATTTTCCTGGAGGACGACAGGCCTCAAAGCCCCCACACCTCAACTCCACTCCACCCTACATGCTCTCTCTGATCAATAAACCTCTATTTTCTCCCCCACACAAGGTTTCCCATTCAATACAGCTGCCACTGGCTTTAAAAACATAGAAGCATGATCCATTTATTATTGGCTGTTACTATGATCTATCTGCTCACCCCACTCTCACCACCACCCCACCTCTCTTTATGTTGCTGCCTATTGGGGAAAGAGGGGGTCTCTTTATTTCCTGCACATGCTGCTTATTGACAGGCCATCACTAAAGGTCATCATTCATTGCACACTGTACATGAATGTCGAGATATATGGTGTATTGTTTGGAAATGTATGCGCTTTTGATGGTTTGCTTTAAGTTCATGCAGACAAAGCTTCTGCATTTCAGATGTTTTAGCATACATTTTAAATAGTGCAGGGCAGACAAAAGAAAGACTATGAATAATATGAAGTAAGAAAGCATAAGTAAAAGGTTCTTTTTTTTGTAAACTGCTAAGGTTATTTTCCTGGTGAGAATTGTGTAAAAAAAAAAAAAGATCTGAGCCAGTTGATTCTTAAAAAAAAAAAATTTAAAAATGGAAATGCATAAGCCTAATTTCAATCCACTTATCCACTTATCGAAATCAAGTTCAAGTGAGCTGTCTGGTTTGAATCAAGCACTGTACCACTGGGCCACCCATAGGCATGCTAAAGCATGACTCCTTGCATGCCTAAATCTACATTAGGTGTTAATGCAAGTGGGAAAGGGATACGAAGAGGGTGAAAAATGTGAATGGGGTCAGTAGGAGGAAGAGAAAGGTAGGAAAGAATGAGTAGATACAATGAACTTTAAAAATGACAAATTGAATAAAATCTCAATATAATTTCTCAGAAATGTATTTCTTTGCAGCATGTGCAAAAAGTGAGAGGCAAAAGATCTGTACACAAATAATAAACATCAAACTATTTGCTGAAATCTAATCTTTTGCTCCATTTACACATTTCAAGCACCCTGTATCCAGGTAAAGTTCAGAGATTTAAGACAGTTTGATTCCATGTTATTTACATACACATATATCTATTACCAAGATTATAAATCAGATTGCATGTCCAGGCCAAATGGAAAACAAAGTTGCTTCACAGATATTTAGCTCAATCGCAGTTGTAAAATATGAATGCGACAAATGTTTTATTACATATACACCCACTAAGGTGTTAAGTGAATTTACGGACATATCTCTATTAAGAAATGTTTAAAGTAGTTATCAGCAATACCCTATCCCCTTCAATCTTGAGATCACTATTTTTCATTCAGTTATGATTTGCAGTACATAATTTCTTTGTTAAAAGCATATTAAAAGAAAGTGGAAGTCAAAGGAATAATCATAATCTAATAATGTGGTCATAACATTACTTAGACTGCTTAGCTTAGGAGAAGAATTTGAATTAGACTCTATCTCCATTCACCTTTTTTTGAGCATATTTATGAGTTCTGAACTTGATGATAAAGGGTTTAACTGATAAGATGTTTTTGTGTCAGAGAAAGGGCTGGGGCAGGTCAGGGTTTTGCCTTTTTTAAACATGCATATTTTTATGTATAAGAGCAGCTACATGTGATTTACTAATGTCTGTGTCTCGATTTTAGTGTAGCATTAAAACCCGTGATATCCAGGTTTGTAGCGATGTATATTTGTATATGGCTATATCCATATTCAAACATATAGCATAATTCCCAGATGTGCTCATCAACACACATGCACACACACAGCGTTGCCAAACCAAAAACCGGCTCACCATTTTCTCCAGAGGATGAATCTGTCAGTTTTTTGGCCACTAAAGGCCCAACTCCACCTGACCACTCGAACTGGAGGTCCTCATTAATGTGGTCCACAGCATACCAACTTTTAATAGCTACTCACAACTGTACAACATCAGATTATGGGTCCTGCTGCTGTATGGAAAAAATAATTAAGAATGACCAAAGAAGCCGTCTCACCACATTCTATAATTACCACACACAAGTTTCTTTTTTTCTGACTCTGTACTTTTGCCAGCCTTCAATGACCTAATCTTATTTCAAGCCCATGGAGCGTTCTTAAATACGGATGCCAAGGGAGAAGACGCAGAAGACAATCTTTATGCACTGCATGTGACAAAAACAGAGGAAGCATTGGGAAGGAACAAAGGAAATGTTAGTCATACTGATAAGCTTATGAATTGATTAAAAATAAAAAAAAAACATAAAAAATCAAACAAGAGACAGAGAAACCCGGCAACGCACACTTACAACCACATCACCTTAAAACTTGCTTACCACAGGATGTTTTGGCTGGTCAGCAGGAAAACATGAAGGCAACCATTTTGTCTAGATGATAAATGGGCTCAGCTGACAGGTCACTTCTCTCTCTTGCTGTTTTATTCACTTTTTCTCCTTCCTTCCTTCCTCGCTTCCTTCCTTCCTCTTCCTTCTGCCCCTCTCACCCCTCTCGCCACTCTCCAACCCAAAGCCACAATTTGTTCCCTCTGACTGTGGGCCCGGAGACGGATTCCACCAGGTGACAGATTTATCAGTGTCAGCACGAGGTAAAACACCTCAAACACTTGGTAACAGTCACAGGCCCACTGCCGGAGAGATGAGAAGTGTCATTTATATCTGCTGGGGTCCCAGTAAAGGGCAGCTCACATATATCTCCACAACAGGGGACTCTGTCTGCATGTCTTAGAAAATTGCTCTTACTTCCACATCCAGCTGGAAAGCTAGAATTTTCTCATTCCTTAAAACATGCTTCTTTCTTGAAGTTGCTTCACTTTTAAACAAACGAGTATATGAACCATATGTGTGAGAGTTCCCCTTGAGCCTACAGGGGGGAAAGCTGGGAGTCATTTGCACCCTGGCCAACACATGTACCGCCCCAAATCAGGGAACTGGCTTGAGGTTTGCAATGACAGAGCTTGCAGGTGTAACAAACCCAACCCCACTCCATCCCCCCCAACTTGCCACAAAACCACCTCGTAGGGGGACTATAATTCATCGAGGTCCGAGCCTCACCCAGACGTTTGAGGCCTATGGGTGGTCCATAACACAGCGCACACAGATGGACACTTGCGCAGACTCTACATATATGCTTAGAAGGATATACATCAAATGTACTGCCATACTTCCGGTCTTTCTGTTTCTCCGAAACACAGCAATACAGGCACACAAACCTGACTCTGCAGATCTGAAAATATATAAAAAGCTTACTCATCTGTTCTGAAACTCAGTCTACTCAGTTTGTTAGCTTTTTAGCTCTGACTGCCACTAAGACAAAGATAGCAAACCAAGTCATTAGTTAGTTGGTAGACAATCTAAATATAAGCACCTATAATAATGGTGAAATGGTAATTTTCCCAGTTCACAGCCCGGTTGGCTATATGAATGAATCTTGGTGGCAGAACTGGCTAATCAACTGACAGAGCCCACAGGCTGCCTCACCAATTGGCTGACTGGGTGTTTGGCTGACTGAATAATTCATTGCTGAAGGGATTCTGTCCAGCTAAAATGAACTCAACTCTCCTTCTGTCCAAACTTCTGTCAGAAAACTCGCTGGCCAACCTCCTTTCTCCATTCCTCATGTCAACTAAGACTGCAAAATGATTGCTTTGGTTTCAGTGAGGAATGTTACACTTTTCATGTCAGGCACTTAGCGTATGGTCTTTAATCGTGAGTAAGCAGGTGAGGTCTTAGATAGATGATTAAACATAATATGGGATACACTATTACTGCTGTGGGACAGGATTGTAGAATTACAAGAAATGTATTCGTGATCTTTATACTATAGGAGCTTCTTCTACTGCTGAAATTAGCTACTGCCACACCAGAATGCAGAACTATGGGGAAAATTATACATTTCATGTAATATCTTTAAATCAGGAAATTTAGTCCAGACAGGCATTATGAGTGTGATAGCTTACTATTTAAATGACTGATTGTTCTTCAGCAATACCAAGATTTTTTTTCAAATTATATTTTGTACAACTTCTTTATCTTCTTCTGTCGGCTGCTCCTATTAAGGGTCAGATCATCACAGCAGATCATCTGCCTCCATCTAACACTATCTCTAGCATCCTCTTCTGTCACACCAACCCTCTGTATGTCCTTATTCACTGCATCCATGAACCTTTTCTGTGGTCTTCCTCTTACGGGGGGAGGATATCTATACTAGACATCCTTTGTCTAGTATATCCTAACATCCTCTATACATGTCCAAACCATCTCAACCTTGCCTCCTTAAATTTTCTACAGTTTATTTATTTTAATAAATAGACTTTCTTTTGGTTGGATTCCAGGTGAAATTGACCTCTTTGAAAACTTAAGGAAAACTTTCAAACTAATGCTGATCTTAAATGAAGATATTCCAAAAGATTTTGAGAGGCACATTTTGTTACATTATTTTCATAATGAAATCTGCAAGCATGTGCCATGTGACATAGGTTCGTCCAGTGAGTGTTTACAGAGTTGTTGAAAGGCTGCAGGAAAGAGAGAACACTCTCAGTCATCTTTTGTGACACTGTCTTGTGGTGTCACCCATCAAATTTCAAGTGTTGGGAAGGGACATCCTATGTGCTTATTTTAGCCTCAATATATAAATATGACATCATTTTGTAGTTACATGTATTTCAGTATAAATGTATATTCCTTTATATTTGCTGCTCATCATTTCCTTGTTTTTCTTTCTTTTGTTTAAAATGAGAAATCATTAAAAATTTGTAACATCTTTAGTGTAAGAGCTGTTTTACACTTTTAGCTCCAAATACAACATAATCTAATACAATATATCTGTTTGCTAATCAGTCTGTGAAAGCAATCAATCCTTTGATCACCATTTGCAAATTTAATTATACTGTTTGCAATAATTCTTTTAGAGACCCCTTCCTAATTTGCTAGTTGAGTTTTTGAATGTAGATAAATTGAAATAATTTGAACTAAGTTTGAAG
>VUQS01028902.1:0-12277 GCA_015108495.1 Heterochromis multidens | reverse complement strand
AACGACGACCACAAACTCTTCAGCAGCTGGAAACCTATATCAGGCAAGAATTGGACCAAATTCCAACACCAAAACTCCAGAAACTCATAACCTCGATGCCCAGACGTCTTCAGACTGTTTTGAAAAGAAGAGGAGATGCTACACCATGGTAAACATGCCCCTGTCCCAACTATTTTGAGACCTGTAGCAGGCATCAAATTTGAAATGAGCTCATTTTGTGGATGAAGGTGTACAATTTCTCAGTTTCAACATTTGTTATGTTGTCTATGTTCTGTTGTGAATAAAATATTGGCTCATGTGATTTCGAAGTTCTTTGGTTTTCATTTTGTCCAAATTTAAGGAACGTCCCAACTTTTCCAGAATTCGGGTTGCATCCACTGAGTGGTGTGAAATATACAAACCTTCCACTGTAACTAAGCATTACACAGAAATCAGTGGAAAAGCAACATGCTTCTTGTTAGTTAATATGAATAATTTGGTATCAGGTGGTTTACATGGTGAGTTTGCTGTCTGAGACAAATTGTTAAAAAACTACATTAAAACCACTCTCTGCTTTCTAAACCAGACTGACAAGAACGGATTTCAATTTCTATAATAATGTGGACCACAATTTTAAAAGGACAAAACCTGAATATCAGGTTGCGCAAAATACAATACCTGGATTATGTAACTACATAGTTACTGATCTTATTCTGTTTTAAGAGAACTGAATGAATAAGGCTGCAACAAAGGAATGAGGTAAGTGAGTTGGCATGGCATTCATGCTGATATATGCCAAATATATATGCCAGGTGCTTGATATCTTCATTGTTGTGTTTTCTCTACCGTAGTGTTAGTCGTACTGCACGTTTTTCCTGATGGACTCAAGTCAGGAATTAAAGTATCAGTCAGTATAGAGTGTTTCTTAGAGAGGTCTCTTTCTTAAAGGAATATTTTGATATTCTGATAAGTACACTTGATCACTTTTCCCCAAAAAACCAGATAAGACCAATATCGTTTTCTATCCTAAATATGAAGCCACTGGATTGGAAGCGGGCAGCTAGCTTGGCTTTTTAAAGAAATCAACCTACCAGTAAAGCTAAAGCACACCAATATAGTTGTCATTAGTTGTTTGGTTAATTGCAACAAATATAGCATGTTAAAGATAATTAACTTAAAGCACAGGTGTGCAGCTGTGCTTTACTACTTCTTTGCCAAGTGCAATAACTTCCTGAAGTCTTGAAGAAAGAAAAAAAAAGCCCCTTTCCTTCGATTAGGACAAACTATTCCACTTCACTTTACTGTGTAAGAGGTAGTTCTGTGATTTTCCATATCTAACAAAGACTTCATCCAACTAACAAGTAGTAAGTATCTTAAAACTGAGTTTTTTTTTTAAGAAAAGCCATCGCTGAGCCACATCATTTCACTGACATGTTGACATGCTTCTTCATTATGAAATGTACTGTACGTTTGCTTTATCTTATTTTTAGGAACAGCTGCAGAGACTAATAATAGCAATCATTTTCACATCTCTGGAAAGCAAAAAGTGTGAAAATAATGAAGAAACATGTCACTGAGTGCAATGGTATGACTTAGAGATGTGATTTTAATAGGCTTTGTGTACACTGAAAATACTTGTTAGTAGGACTGATTCATTCATATAGAAAAAAAAAAGTTCAGAAAACTTTCCTGACCGCCTGCTTTTAAATACTGAGTTCCCCAACTTATAAAGACACAATGAAACCATAATAACAACAACAATTTCCTACCGTGTTCCACCACTTTGGTGGAGAACTCCAGTTTGAGGGTTAACTGAGAGCAGTTTGTGAAAGACAGCGAGGAGAGGGGCTCCATGTTTGGGGTGTGATCTGAACTAGATTTGGCTCCTCCCTCCTCTTCCATCCCCACCACAGGTAGGAAGCCTGCCAGCAGCCCCAAAAGCATGGACACCCACGCAGAAAAGAGGAGCATTTTGAGTTGTGAAGTAGTGCAAACCATTAGTTTGACTGGGCTCTTTGAAACTGTGGTAGCAGCTAACCGGCCGATTCAGAATCAGCAGGTGTTGGGACAGAGCATTTCAGGTCCACAGTTCCACAAATGAGTCCATAATGCAAATGACCTGAGCAGCTAGATTCATTTCTTTCTGCGTTTTCTCTCCATGGTGGTCCAGGGTGGCGGTTCAGCAGCAGTGCCAGAGTAGGAACATAGACGCCATGTTGATAACTGGGAGAAGCAGGCAACTATTCAGAGCTGTAGATGGTTGGGAGGAGGGCCAGAGCAGCGAGAAAGACAAAGTGCTGCTGTCAGTCTGGAGTTCTTCTACAATCTTTTGTGTTTTTCTGTGTAACAAAAAGATGAGGAAAAAAGAAAAGCAGTCAGAAGAATGATTACTGACATTTAAATAGAAGTACAACATAAAACAACTTGCAGGTACTCAGAAAGAACAACTTCTACCACTGAACAATTTGAAAACTTCCTATTACAATAATAATACCAGCTGTTGAGGGTAATAGTGAATTGATTTTGTGACCCTGCAAACATATTCTGATATATGTAATCATGTACCTGTTAGTTTCACAGCTGTGGCTGCGTAACAATCTGCATTTGATGGCAGAAATCCAAGATTTGAAACTGTGCACAGGAACACTATCAATATACTAAAAACAATATTAGGAATCTTAAAAATTTAATTACAATTTAAGATAATCCCCTCATATCTTTTGATGTATGGTGCTAAATATTAGCTAGACATACAAACACAGCCTTTAAACACTTATGCAGAAAGAAATAGCAGTACAATAAAGTGCAGCAATATCTGCCAATACATATGTAATGCAGATATGACAATATGTACATAGGCTTCACCTATTCAGTTGCTCTTGGCCATTGTCTGTCTATATAAATGTATATATTCGATGCAAATCATTTCCTGTGTTTTTGAGATCTGCTGCTAAACGTCAAATCAAGTGCAGCAAGATTAACAAAATAGTTTATTTTCTACTTCTATCACAATAACAATTGTATAGTGTCCATTCGCATTTCTAACACATCACGCAGTGTTCAGAGAAAGGAGTGTTTAACCTGCTGTGAAAAGGGGAAGGAAGGGAGGTGTTGTGTGCAAGTACAATGGAGGTATAAACCACTCATTCTTTATTTAGCCACTCATGAAGAGTTTGTGCTGCTCTGAAGGAACAGCCTTGTTGCTAGATAGAGCACGTCCAGAGATAAAGCCTTTATCTTACCTGCAAGGATGACATGGCTTACTGAGTTTTACTGAAACAGCAACCACAACCCCACTGAAGCAACTCAACATACAGCCAATATCTTAAGCTCCTTTAAACCTACAATGAATCTCTAACACTCTTAAGTTCCAATGAATCCCACAGTACACCTGCTTAGCAGGACAATTAGCATATATATGCTACAGATTTACAGAAACATCAACCTGAACCAAAAGAAGCACCTAAACTGTTTAACTGATCTGAAACAGGTATGTGACACACACAGTGCCGCATCTCCTCCTGGGCTGCATTAAAAGGGAATTCTGGGAAGGTACAAAATCATTTCCTTCTGGCCTGAGGCTTGGGCAAACCAGTTATAAAATACACATGAACAGACACACACACACACACACACACACACACACACACACTTTTCAAACTCAGCTCCATGCTGACTTAGAGTCCAGAACAGGTTAGACAAGACGACCTCTCTGGAGCACCACTCCCCCTTCTTTACATCAGACAGACACAGAGGGTGGACTCTGAATAAAAATACCAAAATGTGTTGCTTCATTGATTCATAACATGTGTCTTTTTCTAACTTTTAGTTACCCATTCATCCTCAGCTTTAAGATTTCTTTTAGCAAGAAGCCTTCATATTGCCTGCTCAATGACTGCCGTGTGCCACGGACCAGCTGCTCTCTGACTGCTGATCTTTACGGCTGCACAGAGCACACGTGCAACATGTTCCTGAGAGGAGTGTGCAGCTATGCAGTGAGAAGTATACAATGAGCCTGTCTAGCTGTAGTCCATTTTATCCAGGCAGGCATGACTCTATTGTATTATTGTCATTAAGATTAAATACTCCTATCAGAGGACAAAGACATGTTAAAACCCCCAAACCATATTTGTAAAAATGTTTGTAAGCTGCTTGACAGCAGGCGTACAAGTTGTTTGGACTGCTAAGAAAAAGAAAGCAGAGACAAAAGTAGATTTGCATGAGTCAGCAGTATGTAAACAAGTCTGAATTACATTCACCATCATGGTGCACTTGTGGTGACAATACACAGTTATCTTTACCTTTAATTATCAAATCACTTAAGCATAATTTTAACCATCTGGTTTTCCTGGTGACACACAGATCTCCTCTATTGGGACCACTCATAAGCATTACTCTGACTCACTGGCAGATAAACACTGCTCACAGCCTAAATTGCACTGCTCTGATAGCATTCATATGGATGTTATTTTGACACATAAGCAACGTAAACACATCCCCTATGATGATGGCGCTCCCCGACAGCAGCAGTCACCCCAAACAGGACAATGTTTCCCGACAGACCTCAGAAACTGCTTAGGAATGCTTTGAAAACCCCAATAAAACTGTGATTATAGCTGACAAGTTGATCACTGCTCATGCAAACTGTGGTGTCAACACCCCGTAACCATTTAGGGGGTGACGTATATAAAGGAATTTGTTCACTGTCTGAGAAAGCCTGCAACTTTTATTTAAAAACAGTAAAGTTTATGCACCATGATGCACATAATATGCATGAAGTTGGACAAGCACCTGAGTGCAGGAAATGAACTGTTGTGCTCAGTCTAACATATGATAAATATGGTTCTTTTTAACCTAGACAATCCTATGTGATCCCAGGAGGATATGAATTATAATTATAGTCAAACCAAAGTGAGTTTCCTGTGATTTATATTATTCAAAAGATAAACACACCCCACCCCCATCTTCACTTTCATCATGTGTGTGCAGTCACACACCACAGATAAGTACTTTAGATATGGTTGTACTCATGTGTTAGGGGTGTGATTAAAAGTCCCTGGCTGGTCTACTCTCACAGGAGGAGGGTCAATCACTAGTTCCGGCTCAGGGCAGGATCTCTGCCTGTAGGAGACAACAATACTGCTCTAAACGACTACTGGTTTAGACCCAGGGCTGTAAAAATAGTCCCACCACTGGTTTGGGCTGGGCTGTAAAAGACAGGCTGGGAGCAGTTGTGTCAACATGCCATCAACCTACAAAAAAATGGCATCAAACCCCCAGGCAAAGATTAGTAGTTAGAGTACCCTGACCCCAATTAGTATAAAGACAAGAGATGAACAGCAGTGTTATCAGTCAGGGAACTTTGGTGTAACCCAGGGAAAATATTAAATACAGACTTCTAGGAGTTTTGGGGGTTACCTGCAGCTGCTTTGTGGATATGAACCTGAATACCTTGTGTCACACAGAGGTGCAGGGAATACAGTTCCCAACGCTGAGATAATGACTGCCTTTTGCACTGCGCAGAGACCCCTGAAGAAACCAAACACACTACAAACACACTACAAACACACACAAACACACGCTTGAACGGCCACAGCATACAGCAGACAGTGCATAACAGCTGCAGTGTCCGCGGGAATAAAGCCATGTTTTCTCGGGGTTTTTTTCAGTGCGACATCCCATTTACATTTATGCATTACTGTAACACTACAAAAATAAACCTTAAAACGCAGGCAAGTTTGTTAACTAGGCCAAAAACAAAGCGAAGCTGTAAATCCACGACTGTATCATTATCAATACAAGCATCAGCAGACATATGCTGGAGGCGTTATTTCTCCAAGGAGGACAATTGTTTTATGAGCAATAATTTACCGTAATAGAACGGGTAAATATTCCGAAAGCAACACTCCGCCATCTGAAACTGATTTTTTATAAACAAGAAAACATGCTAATAGATTTTTCAGACCCAGCAGTCTATCACATGTAAATCGTTAGCTAGCTAGCTAGCTTAGTAGTATATTGCAGCGCCTGCTGGTAGTTTGTCTGATAAACATACTCACGGAGCACAGCTAAGTCCCAGCCTTCACATTTATCTGTAGGTCTGTGTCGTTTACTGCCCTTGTGTTGGTGTGTTGACGGCTACTCGCTTGTTAATTTCACGTCCCCTCGAACAAAAGCTAGCTGCAAACTCACTACAGCCGCAGACCGCTGACGTCTGGTTTCCAAGGGATGCCAGACTATGGTTCGTATCCTCCTTAATCTCCAGCCACAATCAGCTCTTTGATACATTTAAGATGCCAAAAACACTATACTACCACATTTTTTTTGCGTGGAGCTCGAACTCAAATAACCACACTGTCATCGAAAGTGCATTATTTCCTGCATCCTTGATCATAATATGCGACACTTGTTTTTTTTAATCAAACCTGGCAACCCATGGGGCCTCGCTTTAGTCCATTCTTCCCGGTCATGCTGCGTTTTTGCCAGCAGTGGGAGTTATTTACCGTCAGAAAACAAGCGTAAACAGTGCAGAGAGGGCAGCAGCACGGTGCTGTGTGAGCACATGTTTAAACAGGCTTATTTCGCTCACCTTTATGTGAAACACAAAGCCCATAAACTGCTGTATTTATTCTAAAGCTAGGATTTTATTCAAATCCCGCGTGTTGATGCTTTGTGAGGTCCCATTTAAATATTTAGACATTTAAAATGATCTACTGTTTTCACTGGTTTTAGTTAAATAATAATAAATAATAATAATAGTAATAGAGTAATCTTGCCATGGACTATATGCTGTCAGTTATCCTATCAGCAGGTAAATTACTTTTTCATATATTTGGTTGAACACATTAAGTGTAAGTACATGCCCACAGTGGCCTCCTGCTTGTGTTAAAAGTATTTTAGTACTTTAGAAATGCATTTAGCTGCTTCATAAGAATTCATTTGCTTGTGTGTAATATTTATTTGGTTATAATGAAGCATCTCTAAAAGCACTTTGCCTCTTTGACTGGCAAGTAAAATTAAATTTTTATACATTATTACTTTGAGGCACAGTTTTGGCCACCTAACAAAGGTACATCCTTGGGAAAATAAGTGCAGCCCCTGGAAATAATTGGCTTTTTCCATATGTTTGAATAAGCAAACATTTCATCCGCTTGCACAGTCAATCTTGTCATAGTCTAGCTGAAAAACACAGCAAAGAAAAATAGCTTTTTCAGGCATTTTCTTAACAAAAATGGAAAAGTGAGTACACCCTACTGAGAGTGTTTTGCATAAGTATCTTCCAGTGTCTGACATTGGTTTTTTGACACTTTTCTATGCAAAACCCCTTTAATTAAAAGATGTTTGCATGTATTGTATATGTAATGTTTCCAACAGCATTTAAATGGGATTAAAAACTTTTTATTATGCTATTCGATTCATTTTTACTTTTAAAGTGTCGTGTCAACAACTACACATTATTCTGAAATGCTGGCCTATGTCTGGCAAACCGTTACTGTATCTCTATTGTTTAAAGGTCTTTCCCTCTTTCTGATTGCAGGGGCATGCACTTTGATGACATTTGATGAAATTTTGGGCTTCCTATTGTTTGAAATATTACATCCTTTCAAGTGCTTTATGTTTTTGATTTTTTATCTAAAATCTTTCATTAGGTTACTTTTTGTACAGCTCTTGCCAACCATGTCCAAGCCCTTGTTATAGTATTTCAAGGCAAATGTGCACTGAGGTGGTAGTAAGAAAAAGGTGGACAAAGAACCAGAAAATAACAGTAACTGTGACTTTAACAGCTGAAATGTACCTTTTTTTTTTTGTACTTTTTAACTACCTCAGAACTCTCTGTTCCAACTAAGTCCAGTGTGAAAATACAAATGCAAAGAGGCAGGAAGTCAGGTTTGGGTGCTTTATTGGCACACAGAACTCACCAGTTAAAGAAAAAACAAAAATTTAAAAAGTTAATGGCAGAGGAATCAAAGTTTATCATTTATTTTGACACACAATAACACAAGATGAACTGTTTTCATGTAACAGTGCTGAGTTGTCTACTTCATTTAAAAAGACAACATTTGCATAAAATGACACTTATATAAGAAACATAAAAGGAAACATTTTTACAAACGTGCTGACGCTCTCCAAAATGCACTGATTTGGTCAATTGTTGAACCTGGTACACAACAGGCACTCACTAATGACCAGTTCAACTACAGATATTCCTTTGAGTCCAAATTTGTAATTTGTAGCTATGATTCTTACATGTAACATTTCAAAATTGTTAATTACTTTTGACCAAATCAACATACTAAATACTGCATGTTGGAAAAAATATAACTCATTCAAGAGATTCTTTACCCAAAATATGTCTTTTAAGACGACCACAGCTCATGTCTCAGTAAAGAAGAACACAAATTTTTAAGTGGACTGTTTAAGTTTGCTGATATCAATACGACATTTTTTGGGCACACAGAGTTGGAGATTAGAGTTTATTTTTATAACTTCTAATGAAAACCTCACTTGATTTTTTTTTCTTAATATAGGCAATTTACTTTCAGAAGAATACTAAGAAAAACAGCAGGACAAAGGAAGAGACTGAAAATGATCAAAGACAATGGAAAGAGTTGCATCAGAGAGATGACAAAGCATCATGGAACAAGGGAAGGCCAAATGACAAAAAAAGGAAAAGGGAAAAACTGAGGTCAGCTGACATGGCTCGATCAGGTTTCCAGTACATATTAAAAAGTTCACAACAGCACACGTTTTAACTCAGCAAAATACTCATGAAGCACAGAGGGAAAGACCAAAATGTACCATTTCATTTCCTCTGGAAGGCTTCTGAAGGGACAAAATACATCAGAAGAAACAAGTTTGAAAAACAGGTCATGAAAATCAATTCAACACTGTACATTAAGTGCTTTGCCAGAAAGAAAAACAGCAAAAAGGACAAATAATTCCAATCTCATTTGTGAATCTTTAGGCTGCAATACTTCTGGGATATTTTTTTTCCCTACCAACTTGGGGATAGTCATTGTAATCATCTTCATCATCAACAAAGTTCAGAAAATTCACTTTCAGGTCGTTTAAGGGTATTGATATTTCATCGGCATAGCTCTGAACTGTGCAGTAGTCACAATACTTCATTGTGTAAGGATGCTAAATATTCACAAGTTTAGTGGAAATGATTTAGACTGTAAACATCAGAATAAACTAATAACTATAGTTTCTTTGCAGCTCATATTGCAGATCTGATCAACTAGAGTTCTTGTAGTGAGCTGTTTGAATTTATTATAAATTAAGTGTGCAAAAGAAAAGATGAAAATAATCTCCATATTAAAAAAAAAGCCTTGTGCATTAAATTGTATAGTTGCATGGCTACAGACTCCTCGTTATCTCCTTCATTTCAGAGTGTTGTATACAACTCCGTTACTGTACTGTACAGCAGCGCTAATTTCGTTGAAGAATAATTTTCGGCACAGTTTTCATCGACCTTTTTTTTTCTGATGAAAACAAGATGATAACTAAATAAAAACTAATGCGTGAGGACAAAAACTATGATGAAATGCAACTCTCACCGGTAATAACACGACAAACTTTTACACTTTATATTTTTGTCAACTGAATCAACTTTAGATTTAGTCACTGATAATATAATTTTCTGATATTTAGTCGACTAAAACTAGACTAAAACTAAAGGAATTCAGACGACCAAATGATGACTAAAACTAAATGGCGTTTTAGTCAAAAGACTATGACTAAAACTAAATCAAAATTTGCTGTCAAAATTAGCACTGCTGTACAGCCAATGAAAGCTAAGTAAAATAGGCTATCCCACAGTCCCCTTCTAACTTCCCATCCTCCAGAAGCTCTAAGTCTAATGTGGGTTTCTTAAATGCTAATTTGTGTTTCTAGGATTTTCTCCAAACCAACTAGAGCAAGCCCAACATTTGATATCAGTTGCTCAGCATCAGCTGTCTGATTTTTTTCTCTCTATAATTCTCCTTTGTCAGCATACCCATATTTTTGTAAAGCATATTGGCTGATATCAAAATGTTTCAGTCCTATGTCTACTATGCCTTGTAAGTAAAATTTTGACTTTAGCCAAAGAAATAACATTTTTTGGGAGTTATCAGTGTTAACAGAACGAGCTAAGAAAGATGGAGGGGACTTCAGGACAGGGCTGCATCAAATGTGGTAAACTTAGTGTATTAAATGTTCTAAGTCTGTAAGTGGAGTGCTTGTTCAGTTTTAGTCACCAACAGCTTGTATCAAACTACAGATTTACTAAACTGACTTACACCCTTAAAATATATTTGAATGTCTACGTCAGTGTAACAGCACAACATATATAACACACCAAATTAAGCTTATTAGAGAAAAAGATGTCTTGATATCGACTTGTTTTATTTAAATATGCTTATATAAAGAAATGAATGTTTCAGAATTAGGATTCACTCAGTTTTGAAAGAGTAGGAAAGATCAAAAAATGCTAACCTAGCTAAAGTTATTGGGTCACTACTGTTATTAGCATAACACTTTGCAATTTAATTTGTGGCATTTTTGTGGAATGTAACTGAAATTTTCCCTGCTTACAGGAATATTTTGAAGATTTCGTTTTGCCACAGCAGGGTAATGTCATTTCTGTCACTTGGCTAGTTCAGCTAGCTAACAGTACACAGCCATAACACCTGGAAATTACTCAGTGTAAATAATAAATTAATAACAAATCTTAAACAACTATTTTTAAAACTAGGCTACACTTATAAAGAACTTATAAAGAGCTGGTGGAATCTGTAACTAAGATTCATGTGCCAGTGTAACTATGAAGAAAACTAAATGGCCATCTTTCCATTATTAGGACAAATCATAGCTATATAACAGGAAAGGCTCATCGGTGGTACTTTACAAGCAATGTAAAATCAAAAGGACACGGGGTGTGTGATCTACTGTTGTCTAACAGAATTAAGATTTAACACTGACACAAAAAGGCTTCACAATCTTATGATAGTTTAAGAATCTTAATAATGGCAAGATCAGCTAAGCTTTGGATTGACTAAGTCATTTTGGCCTACAATGGTGTGATTATGTTGCAGCACGATATGATTAACCACATCTTAAATCAAGGTCTGTACAATTAGCACAATAATAAATTCACAGCAATCAGAAATGAGTGAGGGGAATCTGTTTCCCCCTCTTCTGAAGAATCTCTTTTCTCTTAGAAATGTCAGTATCCAGAACTCTGTTCAACAGATCCTTGTGGAAGGTCATTATCCAGTGACCATTTGAATGGAGACTAATAATCATGTCAACAATAATAAATAAACATGTAGCGACACAGGGAGTGGGAGAACACAAGAAAAGAAGTAAAAGGCACCATCCTGCTAAAAGTAAATGTGGAAGAGTGGATGGAGATGATGCAGCTGTTGCAGCACAATGCTGATGTGCTCTGTGTTTTCAACAGGAGAAACACTGCCATAAGAGTTTAATGATTTCATTGTCTTTCTGACTTGTTCGACAGTCTCAGTCACTTTTCAGCTTTGTAATTTTAGAATCATGCATTTAGTCAAGTCATTGTCCTTGTTTTTAAAGCAGAAACTTCAACCAACTTTTGGTGCCCCAACACTGGCAGCAACTTAGAATGGTGATAGCCACTAAAAAGATTCAGTCATTCTCGTGTTGTTTGAAAAGAATAAGGTCTGCTATAGTCGTTGGGTGTCAGGCCCTGCTTCAGCCATTGTACTGCTGCTGATAGCGCCGGTTCAGCTCTCGCAACTCCTTCTCTCTCACCCGCCGAGCCTTGTTGGATTTGGTTGAGCGGCTGGAGCGCGTGGACTGCGATGATTTTGTGCTGTGGCAGCGTGAGGACGCACGCTTCAGGAGGTTCTGAGAGATACAGCGCTGCAGGTTCTTCATGGACGACGAGGCTGCCATGCTGACGACCCAGGGGTGCCTGAGGGCCTGGCCGGCAGTAAGTCGCTCACTGGGATCCACTGTTAGAATACGCTCCACAAAGTCTTTGGCTAGGTTAGACACACTGGGCCATGGCTGGGGAGAGAAGACAGACAAAGGAAAAGACTGAAATCAACAAAACTGGGTGGATCAAATTTTTTTGTTTATGTACTCTATACAATAAGTTCACTGTATATCTAGCTAAAACTAATTATAATACAGAACTGAAGCAGATTGAAGCAAAAACATTTCACTCATGTGAAAGCTCAAGTTTAACATTTTACATTACTCTTCATACATCTACTCAACCTAACAGCGTATACAGAAGGCTTGTAAAAGCTTTGTACATCTTCCCCCCCCCCCC
>VUQS01028901.1:26800-39003 GCA_015108495.1 Heterochromis multidens | reverse complement strand
TATATATATATATATATATATATATATATATATATATATATATATATATAGAGAGAGAGAGAGAGAGAGAGAGAGAGAGAGAGAGAGTAATTTATTTTTCATACAGCATACCTTCAAAAACAAATGTTGCCTATAATTCTAAATGAGTGCCTTTATGAAATAAAACTGGCTGTATAATGTGTGTTCCAATCATCTTTGAAGGAATTCCAATGACTCATCCAGCAAAATTTAACACCATTTTAATGACACAAGCATTTCACAGCTCAGTGGCACAGACAGTGACAATTATTATTTTCACTATTTTGTCTTCTTTCTGCTGGAATCTCATTACTTACACGTTTGCATTTATGCAGATCTACAATACCTTGCAACTTGCAAAAATATTTCAATTGTATCCTCTTGTGTCACAGGTATTTGGGGTCAACACTATTTGGATTTCTAGAGGCAGCCAAACAAACGCAAAGAGAGACAAAAGCCGGTATAAGGTGAAGTAAGGACTTTTATTAGAAAGCAGATTTTTCTGTATTGCATTTAAAGAAACTGGGTACTCTTGGAATATACAACTTAAAACTGGTGATGGCAAATATGAGGGAATGAAAGGTAGATTACATCAAAAGTGGCAACTTGCATTTCTGTTGTATATATTATTGATGCTTGAGTCAAAAGGCGCATAAACATTGTAACATTTTTTCATTTGAAACATAAAGCAGTATCAACACTGAAATTGTCCCATCCCAGTTTGTCTGATCCAAGCCCAGCTGATAGTGAAGAACATTGCCATGATCAGTGTAGGGTTGTTGTCCATCAAAGGGTTATCAATAAACCCAGGCTGAGGACCATGTTCGGACCATGCTTACCAGAGCATGACAGATATGGTCCATGTCAACATGGGGACAGCTCTGTTTGCAAAGCACCAAAGTATGACTCAGTCCTTGTTGTAAAGACACACACTGATAACCAAGAAGGCTGGAGTTAACATCACCATGTCCCTCCACTCTGGAAAGGAAGCTAGCACAGACCGAAGCAAGCTGGAGAAAGACAAAGCAAACAGCAAGAGCACATAGCAAGTCATATCATATCTCCCATAGTGCACTTTGGGTCTCATTCCTATTCTGATTGTCAGCGCTCTGAACACATGGCTTTAAAAGTTGCATTTACCCCTCATTTGCCTAACACCTGGTTGCTCTCTGTAGTTCTCCTTTCACTTTTTTAAGTAGTTCTAAAGTGCTGGCGTTATGTACAAGGACATGTAAATACACATACAAACCTTCAGTGCATTTTCTTCTGAGTGTGCTGAACTTTGAACACACTGAACTGTGTACTTGGTCTCTGTATTCCACTCTTTATCACTACTTTACTGTCATTACGACAAGAAATTCAACTTTATGCAAACATTCAATGAAAGGCCAGGTTGTATAATAAAAATACAGCCCTGCTCACCACAGGACACCTCAATTTTTGTTTACTAACAGTGACAACAGTTATTCAGCATAAAATACATGGTGCATAAAGATCAGAGGTTTCATTGGGTTATGGTGAGTGTCTGAATGGCATGCATTTTATGATACAAGTGTCTCTTTGCATATAAATGTATTGTTTTTCATGACGAACCAGTCACTGGAACAAAAACTACAGTGTCCGTGGGGGGTGAGCAAAGCACGACGCAAAGTAAGGAAGAATTTATTTGCAACAAAATGTTTCTGAAAATAGCCTCTTTTCAACAATCATCCAAGGAAATAAGTTTGATGTAAGTGAGAAACATGTCAAATACATAACACACATTTAACAGGACTTTCTCTTTTAGCCACTTCAAAGAGAGCTCATCTTTCTAAGGGTTAGCCATGACATTCTCTGGAAACCTCTCAGTTTATAGTGCAACATCGTTCATTTACCCTGCACAAGAAAAAGAACAGATCCTAAGCAGTCTTAAAGGATTAGTATTTTTTGATGGCTTTGTTCTACAGTGGGGCAGAAAAAGTGAACAAGCTGGTTGAAACTGATGGTCAATGAGGGAAAAAACAAAACAAGACAAAACAAAAAAGAAAAGAAAAAAAAAGCCTCACCCTAAATGTGACCAATTAATGAACAGGTTTGACTAGAATCAATATTGTGTATCAGATTTCATTTCATTGTTTTTAAGGGAGTTAAACCAGATTCTTTAAGAGCTGTGCTGTAAATATGTAATATTGGGCTGGTCTAACATGATGGAAAACATAAAGTATGAAAAAAAGTGAATAAATTATTACATTATTAAATGTAATATTAATCAAATTTATGTCAAATGTTAAATTATTACGCATTATTAAATAATTACTCATTTGGAATTTTAAACTTGAAAGTAGGAAAAAGCTGCCGTTATCTGTATTCTTTGACTATATATAGTAGGTCCTTGGTCTTGTTTGCTTCTGAACACAAAGTAATGGCACGCATCCACACCCACACATTCACAGTCTAAGGCACTGCTCCACACCCCTTTAATACTACAGTGGAACATATCCATGTTTCCCACCCGTTATTATTTACTGCTTTATTTTAATTGCAGTTGATCTCATATTCCCCATATATTTAGGAGGTATACGAAAGCCTGCCTATTCAAAAAGATTAAAAGCAAAGATTTATTTTACATGAAAATACAAAGAGAGAAATATTAAATACAATTTATATTACACTCACTGCCCAGTTTAACAACTGAGTACAAAGGTTTATTTTTTTGTTTTTTTGAAGCTATAAGAGTTATTTTGTATATTTTCCAAAATAAAGGCTACACATATCTAATTTTTAAGTCTGTTACTTTGGTTGGCATAACCAGAAGTGATCAGACATTAAGTGGCTCAAATAGACAACTGAATATTTTAATTTTCCTCCAGGAAAAACGACATTATGATATATTTGCTAAATCTCAATGTTAAAAAGCTAAAATAAACAACAGAGTAAAAAAAAAAGAAAAAAAAAGCCTGCACTGTACTTAAACCTTGCTCAGTTTTGCACGTAACAGGGAAAAGCTCCCTGAAGTTCACTACACTGGAAGACCTGTTTGCAGTTTAAAAAAAAATAAAAAATAAAATCACTACATCAATAAAGCTTCAGGTTGAAACATCACCCAGCCTCACAGTCATATTAATTATATATTATGGCCTTTTTTAAAGAATGCGAATTGAGTCATATAATAAAGAGACAGATTCAATATTTTACTATACTCAATCAAAGCTTGGACCCTCACCAAAGCAGTGCTACAGATTACATTCATCCATCATCTCAGCCATTCTGTCACAGTCCTATTTTATCTATGGCAGATCGCATTTATTCCTAAAGAAAATAAACACGCTGTAAACCTTATTACTACCTAGTGCAATTATTAACCCTGTGTTTCTTGTGCAGGGCCATCTTAAAGCTTCCCCTAACAGACCCTGAAACAAGAGCACTGACAGAGAATAATCTGGCCCAGCCTTTGAAGTGGCACAGCATATATTTGGAGAATATATAAGTACTAAACCCCTCAGTTCTTTATTTAAGCTATCACATTCTGAAGCAGAAAACCCCTTTATAAAAAAATTCCCAAATGTTGGTGGGCTTAAAATAACGTTCAGCTCTTTCATTTAAATGAATGGCCTTTTCTGTGCTTTCATTGCTGATAGGTAAATTAAAAAAAAAAATGCAAACACATAAAGGGAAGATCTATGCATGAAACAATAAAGAAAGGCTGCTTGGCCTGCTTGGCAAAAGAGCATGAAAACAGATATCAAAAATAAGAAATCGGGTATGACGAATGCAGGTTTAAAGTCCCTGTCTGACATTGCTTCGCTCCCCCTTTCCGAAATGTAGAAACAGTCATTGTCAGAAAGACTCGTTTCAGGTGTTGTTACACTCTCCCATAAAAGGTCCACTTTACCTCCTCAGCTTCTCAGCCTTTTACCTTCTTGAGTGCAAATGATGTAAGCCAGCATAAATTGCTCTTATAGGTTTGATTCAATAATTTACCCACCCACCCCAAAAAACAAACAAACAGACAAACAATAAAACAAACAAACAGGTAGGAAGCAAAACTGTGTAGTATTGGTGCATATCACACCACCACCACATTGAGGTGGAACAGTGCTTCTCTCTAACATTCTTTCTTCTATCACCCAGTGTAGTGCACTTTTACTACTCCATATACCCAGTCTCCTCTCATCATGGGCACAGCACACTCCTTAGTTAAAAAAAAACAAAACAAAACAGAAATTTCAACTGATACTGTGTAAATCCTGGGTCACAACCTGATCAGTTCTAACATGTGTCAGACTGAAGTCAGATCCAGTGAGAAACAGAGAAAGTCCTTTTGCGCATTAACAGCATATCTCGAGGCAACAGTAGCTGTTATCTTATTTAGATGCAGGTTTGTGGTTTTGTTGCTGTTTTTCAAGAATTCTTTGTATCCACTGTTTGTATTAACGCATGCAAGCTCGTTTTCTTTTTTTTTTTTAGTGCATGTTCTTGTTCCAAGTCTCTCTCTGTATCTCCAGAACAGAATGGCGTGATCTAAAATGATTTTTTTTTAATAGGTTTTTTTTTTTTCAAAGTTAAAAAGCACTGTTTTTAGACCATGTATTTGGAATACATTGGTGCAGATATTCAAGGCTATTATCCATAGTTTAGGAAATATGTGTATCTGTATGTATGCGTGGTTGGGAGGAGTGGTCTGGAGCAGACACAGGCATCACATTGACAATCTAATTCAATATGTCACGGGCAAAAATGCGTGAAAAAACAACTCCATGTGATAGAGTTGTTTTTAGATTGTGGACTGTGGACATGACTGTTTAATCGTTTTTAATCATACAAATGATGAGTTGATTTAAAAGGGAGGAAAATAGTTTTGTTTAATGGTGCTAATACAGTACATGGCCTTAAATTGCAAAACCGTCCTTGTTATACATTCACACGTATTTATTATACAGTAATGTAACATGAAGTGGTCGACATTGCTCTTTCCAGATCTGTTTTCCCCAAGGTTACATGGGTTAGTTTCTGATGCAGCTTTCCAAGAAAATTGAATCATTTTACAAATCAGTGTACCACACCAGCAAAGCAGCTGTTGCTTTTGTATTGCACTCAAATGATGAATCATTACAGCCATTTGTTCTGCTACCAGGCCTTTGTAATAATGCTGCACATGCCAAAACACTGAGTACATACTGAGTATACTAAGAAAGGGGTGGAGCAGAAAGGGTTGACTTACTCAAAGTGCTAATGCCATGCCTGTGTCTACTTCTAAGAACAGTGTTCTACTTCCACTAGCGGTAATTATGTGAGCACACAAGCACGCATGTGCGCATGCATGTGCGACAAATTCCTGTATAATAAGATCAGTGAGTGCAGCTTCTTGTGCTGAAAAATTCCCGTTGAGGAAGCACAGAGGAGAAGGAAGAGTGGTGAACGAGATGTTGTAAAAGAGCAAGCAAAAGAAAATGCGGTGATTTCACAATGTAAGAGACAGCCTAAGAGGACATTCACTGTCCATTCACCCTCACACCTTGTCCGAAATTTTCCACTTCCTGCTCAGGTGGGGTGTCGCCACAGTTGCCTGCCTCAGCTCCTGGGATCAAAGCTGGTGCCCCCAGTGATCCATCTACACTCTCTAACCTAGCTTCATCCTCATCTTCCTCCTGTTCCTCTTGGACTACTCCTTCACCTTCATCTTCAGCTTCTGCTCCAGCCGCCCCAGGCCCGGGGCTGCCTTCTGCCAGGGGTGGGTGAGTCCTGAGAGGGTCCTTACGATCAGGATACAACCTTTGCTCTAAGGTCTTAAAGTCGGCCTCGAAAGGGAGAGGTAACCCTGATTGAGGGGCACTCAGTGCCAGACTCAGACCCATAGCAGCACTCATGCCCATTCCTGCACGGTACACATCCATGCCATCAGGTAGCATGGATTTAATCTTGGGCAACCATCGCTTGCGGACCCGCCTCGCGTTTGTGCACATGTCAGCAGCAATCACATTCATTTCACTCTCCTTGAAGTTAGGGTTGAAATTTTGACAGTAGACTGTAAAAAAGAAAGAACAAAACAAAAGTCACTGTAGACAAAACTCTGCTCTTTGAAATCTATCACAAGTATAAGATGATTTGGACAATAAACCTACGTTTGACAGCATTGAGGACCCTGCTGTCCAGGGGTTTCCTACTGGGATCACTAGTAGAAGAACGGATACCTGTCCCACAGCTATTGGCTAAAGTGTTTCTGCAGGGATACAAAGTCAACACCAGGGGGCAGAGTCAGCAACAGGCATATACAGTATAAACATGGGAGCACACACAACTAACCGCATTGCACAACATGGCCACAGATGGAGTGTGAAAGTTGCTTTGTGACAACAGCAGTAGTGTTGGAGTCATACACAGAAGTCAAATCTAAGAGTCTAATACTTAAATAGCTTATTTCCTATTTGCACATTTTTATACTCACCTGTCAAAGAATGTGGCTAAGAGACGGCGGAGCAAGACTTTGTGTTTGATACCAGCACACAGATGACAATTCATCAGTTGTCCTCGAGTCATGAATACTTGTGTACCTACGTGGGAAACAAAAAAAGAATCTTCTGTGAAACATGCTTACATTACAGCCAATTTCTTTGTCTTTGAAAGCCCTCCTCTCTTTGTCCCAGTTACCGGTCCAGTTTTTAGCATTTTCTACATTTGAAGTCCACGTTGAAGGAGATCCTTAACGGACTTAACCAAAATGGAATCAGAAATTAGGAGAGGAACAGAAGGTGGCAAAAGCAACACACTATTAAATTACTTGCTTTTGCTTTCTTTCCAACATCATCATCATGTACGAACTCTTATACCAATCGAGTTTTGGATTATTCACCATGACTTGTGTTATTGTGTTCAGCTGTCTGTAAATTACGCTGAAAAGTACTCAGACTTCATTCTTTTGTCTGGAAAAATTCAGTACCAAATTGATTTAACATTTTCTGCCATGTTCTATTGTAGAAGTTGTATTACCTACAAGGTGAGAGTTGTACCTGTTCTCTTTGAAAGTCTCTGGTCTGAGTGCCAGCAGCGTAATGTGGCAGCCAGACCAAAGAGTTCAATTTTTGTCTCATCATACCAAAAAAAATCTTTTCCCTCATACTCTCAGTGCCATGTAAGGGCCATTTGGCAAACTCCCGGCAGGCAGTCATATGCTTTTTACTTCAGAGTGACTTCTGTCTAGCTACTCTTCCATAAAGATTGACGATAACTGCAGAGATGGTTGGATGGGTGCAGAGATGGTCTTTCTGTCTCAGCCTTAAATCTCTGCAACGAAACTTGCAGCTTTATTTTATTAATTTCAGTTGGATCGACAGAAATGTGGAGGTGGCTTCCTGACCCTCTCCTGATCTGGGTTTAACATGGGTCAGACAATACTTTTGTGAAGAGCCTTTTAATTAGGAATAGGAATTCACTTAAATGGAACTGAGTTGTAAACATTTTTTAAGTAAATTTTCTTAATTAAATTCGTTAGCAATTATGTATAGTCAAGTCGCTGTGAATGAGCCTTAACTCTCTGGCAGCAGCCTCATATTGGACAAAGAGGACTGATTACATGTAGTTGACCCTTATTTTCACTATGAATGAAGGTCACAGGGCTGTGGGCTGTGGATGGTGTTCTTTGCCCAGCTTCATGAAAAATTTTGGTAACTTTAAACTTGACAATGAGCTCTCTATCTTCCTTAATTTATGACTTTAAATTAATTTAGTTAAATTCATTTTTAAATTGAATTTTTATACCTTCCAACCTCATCGCACATGTAAGTGAATCTCTGGGAACTTCTGCATGGTAAAACGTTAGCTTCTAAACGTGTTGTGAGTGGACTCGTGATTGATTTGCGAGTGCCTACCAGCTACCAGTTCCAGCTTCTCTCCAGGGTCCCCCTCAGTGTAGAGCTTAGGATGGCAGCGGTAGCCTATTTGGCTTATGAGGCTTGCAGGCAGCGCCACAAGGTCCCTGCGGATCAGCACGCAGTTGCGGTTCTCCAAGGACAAGGGCATCGATGCCATCTCTGGCTTGTCTTGGACTAATGAAAGAGACCAAGAACAGAAAGATTTTAGGTTAAAAAAAAAAAAGTTTATTTAAAAACAGACATATAAAAATGATTACATATCCATCAATTTACTGGAATAAAAACAAAGTTATTTTCCATGCCTACCCCTGTGTTTCCTCACTAAAATAGAAGCTATAAAATTTAATTAGTAAAGCAGGTTGGGGTAATCTCATACAAGTTTGTTGTGTTTCATAAATGTTTTAGAGCATTGCAGATGCATCCTAGATCAGTCATGGTGCAGCATCAGCATCTTTAGTTTTGGAGGGGGACATATCCAGTGCGGAGTGTTGGGTTCTTACTCACAAAATGTTTTCCCTTAAACCTCTAAGATAACTTGTGTATATCTTAGTGTATACACATGGACACTCCTGTGCACGCACGCACACACACACACACACACACACACACACACACACACGGAATAGAAGAAATTAATCCATTAATTGCCACACACATGCACATAGCAAAAGGTGTAGATTAATCCATTTGTATGTGCAGACACATCTACACACACACACATACACACGCACACACACAGAGGAAAGATGTGCATGGTTCTCAAATATCCTACAATGTCACCCTGGGGTGCTCTGACTGATTGCAGATAGAGTGGATTTCATAAATATGTGAAACCCTAGAATTTGACAAACCTGCCTTTGAGCTGGAGGATGTGAAGAATGAAGGAGTGGCAAATGTGTGTGTATGCATGTTTGAGTTTATGACTATCCATAGGTACCCTGTCTGCGTGTTTATGTGAATGCAAATGCAAATACAAATGCAATTTATAAATACAATTTATGCCTGCATGTATTGGAAAATCGACCCCAGTGCTAAATTGTGGCTGAAAGCCATAATAGAAAGCAGTATGGTCCGGCTGTTGTAGCTGTGATAAGGAACATGTTGTTGGTCACGATGCACTTCAATCATACCTCCATAAAGCTATCTTTAAGCTGAGAGAACCCCCCCCCACACACACACGCACACACACACACACTGGAGGTACAACATCCTGCTTTTCAAAGATGCGCAGGATACATGATACATAAAAGATTAAATAAGGTAACTGGGATGAAATGAATGTGCATCAGTTTTGGTTTTTTTGCACAACACATAACACATAAGATTTTAACCCTGCATTTATAGTTTCTCCAAGTCACCCTGAGTTTTACTTTTAGATTGGTCTAATATCAAATTAGTTTTTTCATGTGAGCCAAGGGCAGCTGAGAAAGTAATGCATTAAATCAGATTTTACATGACTAGAAATTTAAAGTTTCTTTGACTTTGTCAAAGTCTTAGACTTGGAAAGTACTTGCTTAAGTGTGAAGTGCTATGAAATCCCTGAGTCTGTTGTAAACTAAAACTGTTACATTTGTTACTGACTTTTATAGGAAAATTTAATAGTATAGTTTAATAGTATAGCTCCTTATTGGATGCCATTGGCATTTCATATACCCCTAAGCACTTTTAATATCTCACAAGGACTTTAGAAACATTTAATACTCACTCCCATAGGGGTTGGCTGAACGTCCATAAAGATGACTGTAGGTCTCCTCAGTGATCCCATCGTAGGGCTCTTCTTCAAACTCCTCATCCTCGTTCTGGTAGGACGTGGGACTGTCAGTTGTGGGCAGACTGGATGCTCCAGGACTAGACCTGTCTCCGCCTGCTCCTCCACCTCCAGCTCCACCACCACTAGTCCCCTGAAGGTTAAAAGGAGGCATACCAGGAACAGGGGTCCCTCCAGCTGTTGTGTAGAACAGTGAGCCGGCCCTTGCCAGTCGACTCCCCAGCTCCGAAGATGAAGTCTTACTTGGCGTTGAAGGTATAGTCAGAGGGGTTGGCTCACCTCCTTCTAGTTTAATCTTACGTTGCGGTATGAGCAGAGACGAAGACCAGCCCGGGGTTCCCAAAAGAGCAGCCACTGCTAGGCCGTTACCATTATTACAAGGACTCTGTGGCTCAGAGCCCGTTTCTTCTAAGGACCCTGTTGTCTGTGAGTCACAGTGAGGTGAGTTTGCCTTAAACATTAGGTCCATGCCTCTTTCAACTATATGCTGAATTTGGAGGTAGCCAGCTGTGTACATGACCACCAGCTGTTCACTAGCTGCCATTGTTAGCTTCCCTGTGTAGCAGAAAGTGAGGATCTGCTCAAAGCAAGCAGGTGTGACTGAGGAAGGCAACTCAAACTGGGTCTTGGTGGAGCTGCTGAAGAGGTCACGAAAGTAGAGGCTGCTGGCAGCCAAAACAGCCCGGTGGGCTTTGAAAGCCTGACCTGGTTGAGAAAAAGAAGTTGAGAATATTGATGAAAATGTTAGTACTGTGTAAAAGTTCTGTGATTAATATAGCAATATTAAGATTTTCTGCTGACCAACCTTTAACCAGTATGGATACATCACAGTAGTGTCCCAGCAGGCGCTGCTCATTAAGGGAACCCAGAACCGTAGCTCCAAAGTTTGGGATCTCCACATGGAGCAGCTGGGACATGATGGTCACAGAGTGGAAGGAAGATGGGCCTTCAGATATTTACTTCAGACTCTGCCACTGAGAGAGGCATCTGTAATAACAAAGCGAAACAAAAAAAAGGTATGGCGAATGCATTGGAGAAGAGAAATACACTGACAAATAAAGGAGCAACAAGAAAAGGTGTGAAAGATGAAAAGACATGCCAGAGGGAGGTAGAGGGGCGAGAAGAGAGAACACTGAGAGGATCTTAGAAAAAGCAAAGAGTAAGAATGAAAATAGAGTTGAGATGAAGTGAGAAAACGAATACAGTTGAGAGAGAAGTGAGAGGTGTGCAAAAGAAAGATGGATATGCAGAGATAGTGGGTGAGAGAGTTGAGGCAGGAGAGAAAGGAGGAGTCAAGTCACTCCACAGAGAAAGAAAAAAAATAAACGAACACAATGCTGCGCCTACTGTGCATAGAACGTTGTGAAATACCTTAAGGCTATGTTGTTTTACATTACTTAAATTCCAAGAACCTTGTACTCATTCCATGTATCACACTTAATGCATCCAGAACAATTTACCCACAGCATGGACTTTGACAGCCTGTACGCCTTAACTTTTCTCAGAAAAAAACCCACACTGAATACAACCTGTTTTTCATGTCATAGATTTTCCTGGATTTTGCGCACACCATGGCATTTGTCCTCTTTCTGAGATCTACCTAAACAACAATCCAATGAAAGACACAACCTAAGATTGACTTTGACAGTTTTTTAAAAAGTCCTTTTCAGTCAAACTCTCCAGGCACATCTGCACCTTCATTCCAGCCCTGAACCTTGTATAATTGCCTTTGTCTTCCCACCAACCCACACATACGTACATATACACACTAGTTTCATTATTGAGCAATGCTGCAGAACAGTTTCCAGGAATACAAACTGAAAAAGATGTCACCGCCTCTCTCTCTCTCTGTCTTTCTCTCTCTCACACTCTCTCTCTCTCTTTCTCTCTCCCACTTCATGCACTCCATACAGACAGGCATGCACTGTGGCTTACTTACATAAAAGCGTGCATGCATGAAGACACACACGCACATGCCATAAAAGCTGCATAGGGAAATTACTGTGCACTCTGGCACGCAAGCACTCACCTGGAGAAACCAGTACATGCCTTTCCTCTGCTAACAGTCTCTCACACATGCACAAATGCACAAAAAGAGTGCTCACTGTTATCCCAGACAGTTCTGACCTGAGTAAGCCAGTCTTCTGGTTAAAGCACACCATGGAGCCTTGACACACACAAACACACCAGCAGCAAGCAGGACCAGGACAGGAGAGGAGCAGTTAGAGACGGAAGGAGAGCACTCAGATGTACTCCGTCTGGTCGACTCTTTCTTTCACTTAAAGTGTCATTCCTACTGTCTCAAAGATGATTCTCTCTGCTGACTGACTTTTCTCTGTCTGTTTTCCCTCAGCCTATCTTCAATCTCTATACCCTCCAAAGCCCTATTCTCTCTGCTAACTGTCTGCTCTAGCACTGTCTCAAAGCCTCCCTCTGCCTCCTTGTCATTATCTCTCTCTCTGTTTCTCTCCCCTCTCCCTGTTCTCCAAGGGTTGAATTCAACAAGTGCCTCTGTAGATAGGGGGAGTGTGTGAGAGAGAGAGAGAGAGGGAGAGAGAGGGAGAAAGACA
>VUQS01028901.1:15240-26780 GCA_015108495.1 Heterochromis multidens | reverse complement strand
GGGGGGGGAGAGAGGGGGGGAGGGGGGGGGGGGGAGAAAAAAAAGGGGGGGGGGGGAAAGAGAGGCCAGAGCAGAGCAGAACAGAGCAGAGCAGAGCAGAGCGAATCAATGATGAAAGGAGTGGGAGGCTCAGTGTGTGTGTGCGCGCGCGCGTGTGCATGTGTCTGCGCGCGTGTGTCTGATCAATGCAGTATCTATACGTCGCAGGGAGTGGGAGGGAGAGAAAAACACAGGCTACAGTTACAGACGGAGACAGAGACTGGGCAGAGCTAGAGAGAATCAAGGGAGGGAGGGCGGGAGGGGAGAGTTGAGACAGAGAGAAAGTCATTTGAGGACAGTACGAGTAGAGAAAGACAATTAGGTTGAAGCAACTTCTGCTACTTGGACACAGACATGTATATATGGTCTAACAGTAAGAGGAGGAGAATGACTAAGACAAAAAAAGAGAAACGAGAAGCACATACAGAGGTCATATCCACCATTAATTAAGGAGACACTGAATAGTGAAACTTCTGAGAGCCCAGTTTGATGCAAGTCTGGAAAGAATGCGTCACATCTTGGTAAAACAAAGCTTTATTAAACTTCAACTGTAATGTACACAATGCAGTAAATCCTCAAATCCTTCTAAATGTAGAATTGAAAAGGTTGATCAAAAAACAATCACCCATGTCAAGGTATTTCCCATTTTTCTTACCATCTTTGTAAGACAATAGTTAAAAAAAAAAAGAGGTTTTACTTTTGAGCAAGTGTTGTGTATTTTCTCTGAATCATGCAAGGACATCTCTGCCAAACACCTACACATAAACAGAGAGAAGCGCTGTCTTCACGCAAGACTATTTTGTATTTCTACATGAATTGATGAATTAAATGATTAATTTACGCCTCCGCTTCAGTGGCTCAGCTTGTTCAGGTGACATTTCTGTGTTTTCTATTGGTACTTTTTTGGCCAGCCCATAGAAAGCTTCCCTAAATGTTACTTGATCTGGATGAGGGAGGACAGGACCCAGATGTCGCTGCCTGCGACAGGACAACTGCTAAAAGAAGAACAACAGCTACCAGAGAGGATAAGTTCCAGAAAGATGTGTGTGGGAGGGTATAAATGCATAAGGGATGAGTAAGAGAATTTTTTTTTACAGTGCGTGTGTGCATATAAACACACGCATACGCACAAATGTTGTGTAATTTTTGCATGTCAGAGTAAAAACCAAATAATATTATGGAGATAGCTCTCCGAGTGCTGTGCTGTGTTATAGGTGACGAGACATGAAGACATCCTTTCACTGCACGATACGCAATCTTTAAAAAAAAAAAATCAAGCTGATGCTGAGCTTTTCTGAAAGTGAGCACGTCCCCAAAAAGTATCAAGACACATTGCACTCAATTCTTTGCCAAAAAAACCTCAAGTGGAGAAAGTTGTGCTAAACTGAGCAAACTTTTACTCTTCAGTTGCAGCGGAAATATGAAAGGGAGGATATCACAAAGCGTTGAATGCAGTGAGTCAGACTTTGGTTTAGAGAGCTTTGGCCCAGCAGTGTGATATCTGCACAGCACATATAGGCACACATGAGTGAGCACACACAAAAAGCACAGTGAAACACAGGAGAAGCAAATCTGCAAACACTCTCCTGCTCTCTTACACACAGGTAATCTCCCTGTGCACACTCAGCAATACACACTCTGTTTGTCTGTCTGTCTGTCCCTCTGTGAACCTGCCAGACTGCTTGTCCATTGGTCCATCCACCGGTTATTGTAACTACTGTGTCCTTACATCGCCTCTTGCTTTCCCCTTCTTTCTTTTCTCTATCCTTCCCGCCCTGCATACCACGTACCCACTGTCTCTCTGCCAATTAATGCACACAGGGCTGCATTGCAGTGAGGTTGGCGCGTGCCACGGCAGCAAGCACAGTACAGAGTCTACAGACATGCATGTACGTGCCAGCCAGGCAGAGCGGGATGGAGAGGAGGGGGTGAGAGTGAGGGAAAAGAGGAAGAGGGAGGGGGGGGGGGGAGAAAAGGAGAGTGAGCGGAGAATATGTTGAGTCAGGCAGACAGGACGGTGGAGTGTCACACTGCACATATACACAGCCGCATGTCTGTGAAAACGTATGCACGAATGAATATGAAACAAAGGCACTGTATATGTACATTAGGACAACAAGTCCAAAAGTATGCAGAAATATACCAGCATGCATATACATACACAAATATGCATGCAAATTCCAACCTCCTGATGGCTGCATTAAATACAGACTTTGCACATCACTGATAAAAAAATATAAGGCACCAACTCCCTCAACTTGTTTGCCTAACGAGTGACTGTATGTGTGTGTGTGTGTCTCTCCGTACATTGTGTCCTCGTTTGCTACCGTATATTTGCATTTCCATGTCAAAGTTCCCTGCATACCAAGGTGTGTTTTTATAATCATCATAATATATCTGACTGTGACTTTTGGCACTTCATATCAGGCATGAGTGCGTCCATGTGTGTATGGATGTGCTGGCATAGTTTGTGAGTTTAGATATGAGATTCGAATGCTGTTCTGATGGCTCTTGTCTGTTTTGTTGGAATGTGTTACATCCATTTTAATCAAGAATTCATACCTACGCACAGTGTTATTAACTGTAGCAGCAGGTCCAGGCATATTTGAATAATATGAAGAAATGAGACGATTCGCCAGATGGCAAACAAATACATGCACACACACACACACACGCACGCACGCACACAGATTTTAACTACTACTTATACTAGAGCTGTCTACCAAACGACAATAGTGTAAGATTCAAACATGAAACCATAAAAGTCATAAACAATCCTGAATGCACTAACCATTTATTACTTTGTGGAGCAGTTTAAGTTCAATCTTAAAGTTGGTGTCACATGATGCAAGCCACAAAAATCCTAACTAAACACGTTAACAGGCATCATCATCAAGGCACAGAAAAGTAATAACATTACTAAATATCTTATTAGAAGTAAAGAAATTCATTAAAAAAAGCAAACTCAATCAAAATTTTGAAACAAGCAGAGGAGGAGCAAATCCTTCCTCCTTTGCTTATGTTGCCTCTATACAATCTCAATATGAACAGTCCCCTCGTTATAAATATTCAGATCCTGCAGTTGTTCTCATGTTTAAAGTGTACCAGACAACAGATTCTATCCACGTTGAGACAGCAACGCTCCCTGGCAACAGTTCTACCAATCGGGAATGAGCGGGTGTCTGCCTGAGTCTGTCTGAGTATCATTATGGGATGTCGAGAGAAAGAGAGAGAGGAAGAGAGAGGCTGCTTATCACTGCTTATAATGCAACATCATTCTCTGTGTACAGACCCTGCTGGGTGAAGTTGTCTGCACATAGTCAGGATCAAAATCATCTTTTCTTAAAAAGAAAAAAAAAAAAATCTCCCCATGATTCATGTGGTTATGTAACAAAGAGACAAATATGAAATGATTTGTTGTGGGCTGAATATTGTCTGGTATCTTTCCACTTGTATTCACTCAGTATGCACTAATAACGTAACTTGTGGTCTGACAAAGAAAAAAACAACAGTGAATTCCAGTTTTTAACTGCAATGTTGTCTACACAGAAATGACAATGTGAATGAAAAATCACACAGAGGAATGCATGAGGGTGAGATGATGTAACCAAATATCTGTGTGATCATAAAATGTCACAATTATTTGGTAAAATTAAATATAAAAAAGTTTTTTAACAGATTGCTTTATGATAATGAATGGTTTTTTTGTTGGCTGATTTTGTTTTATAAGTATTTACAGTTACTTCCCTTTCACACCAGAATTGATTTGTTGAACGCTAACATGATGGGAAGAATTTAAAGTATAGAGTTTGTCACTTAAAGCAACTATAGGCTAATGTGTCTAAAAAGGAAAAGTAAATCTAATAATATATGTTATTAGATTTAGTGACAGACAATTAGCACCAGATCGTGCAGTTCCACTCAGCTCTATAGAGATTTGAAGTTTCTTTTAACATATTGCTTTGTTTTTCTAGCCAGCAACTTAATTCATTTGGTTCACTCTCACTACACACAGCATTGCTTTGACAATAGCAGCTTTTTTTCCAGGACTGCCAAGGCCCCTGTCACACGGGCCTAGAGACTGGTAGGCAACCATCTGCCAAATGGTTGCAAGAGAAAAATGTATATCCCCTGAACAGTTGGTGAGTGGTTGCTAGAAGTTGATGGTAGTCGCTGTGAAACTGATTGCTAAAGCCCCAGTGACGCAAAGAGACTTGTCAGTGGGAAAGACGTATAATTCTTGACCAGTTGGTGAATGGTTGCTGGTAGTCGCGAGGTGAAATTGGTCACAAAGAGGTATATGGTGCGCCTTGCAATTGTTTGTTTGCTGTTGCCCATGAAAGATGCTGACTTGTCTCCAAACACTCGCCAACTACTCTCCAAGCAGTAGTGAAACTGAAAAGCGTGACACAAACCAGAAACATTGAACATTTGCCTTCAAATTAAAAGTTGCTCCTTTTGAAATGTGTTGCCTACAGTGAGGCACAACTTTTACTAAGAAAGCGAATGTTTGGTTTGCGTTGCACATTTTACACATTTTTCCCCCAACACCTGGAGCCAGAGCATTGTGACTAAGGCCTTAATTAGCTAAAATCTTACCACCAAAAGGCAGACAGATTTAAGAATTTTTTTGTTATGAGATGCGATGGTGGAGACCAAATTTAGAGCAAAAACGTGAGACCATTCTGAATCTTCTGGAGTTTTGGAAACACAAATTCATGCTAACAACTACTGCCAAAAAGATCAGAGCTGGTGCAAAGCAGCTAGACTGAACATCAGTTCTAGGTCATGAGGTTGTGTTCAGAATTATTTGAACAAATATGGCTCTAACTGTCAGTCATTCATACTTGAGGTTTTAGAAAAAAAAAAATACCCCAAAGGGTTGTTGTTGTGGCTAGCATTTATTGAAAAATTAAGTTTGAGCAAAATCAGTAAGAGAGACAAAATTTGAATAAAGCATCTCCTGCACAGGCCTGCCAACTGTATTGCTGGCTGCTACTGTATTTAGTGGATACTGTTTACTCGCTTCCAGAATCAAACAGCTAAAGGCTCAATTACGATAAGTACAACTCCATCTATTATAATCAACTCTCATCAAGGGGGTAAACACTAACATGGACACACCTTCACGCAAATGTAAATATCATAATCATATGCACCACTTCTGGGGAAGATGCCATTAATGAATAAAGTCAACTCTTACATTTCCCAGTGGTTGAGTACAGTATCAAACAAAGAGCTTTGACAAATAACTCCTGTAACAGGGGGACACCTGTAAGTTTAGCCTGTAGTTGCAGTGAAAACCAGACGGACTGAGGGAAAGAAAGACAGAGCGCATATACAGTATGTGTGTGTGTAATCCTCCTGAGGCAAAGGCATTGCTAATGGACTCCAAGTGGCTGTGGGAGGTAAACAAACAAACAGTAGCAGTGGCTACTACATCACACCAAACTCTGGTGACTAGCACACTAGACCGGCTGTGTACACTAAACATCAACCCACATACCCTTGAATATACATGACTGCTTTGAATGCTTATACGCATATAAAGGAGAGCTCAAAAGATAGAGAAGGAAGACTGATGGGTACGTAGCAGAGTTTTAAATTAAGAGAAGTGAAAGGGGGTGGGGTGGGGTGGAAACAGTGAGATAAATGAATAAAAGGAGGGAGGAAATAGAGGGAAGGAGTGTGTGTGGAAGATGCAAATAGAAAAGAACAAGAGAAGTTGACAAAGCACAGTCACAGGGATAGAGAGGAATAGGGAAATGAGCTAAACTGACAGAGAAATGTAAAGCTCGAAAAGAGAACGTGTTTTGAGTTGACAGCAAAACTGCAGAGGACTGAAAAGGTAAATGAAAAGTTAAAAGATGGAAAATAACACAGACTTGATTAGCTGTAATATTAATATTCCCATTCCAACTGTGGCCATCATAAAGCATGACTTAGTATATTGTGTAATTTCATTTCATACAGTTTGGTCCCTAATTTTCCAAGCAGGGCAACAGACAAACCCAGGTCATATGGATAAACTGACACTTTGTTCTAATCAAAAGAGATCCCACCTCCGCTCCGCATTACTGACTCTAAAATGTCAGCTTCACCATATAAGCTTCCCAGGCTGTCATTCTGTAGCAAGGTAAATCCTTGGATGACAAAGAAAGGGAAGAAAAACAGGCAGGTTGGATTTTACAGTAATAATAAACTCATACTGAAGAACCACAGGGGCCCACGGGCCGTTCCAGTTTAGAGCAACATATAAATGTGACGTTAGAGCACTAAGGAAACTCGGGCCTATATTCACGCAAGACGGAGATATTTTGAACAAATACTGACACAAGACCAAAAATTCCCCCAATTTCCAACTTAAAAGGAAACTACGTCAGCAGCACAGGAAGAAAGGAGGGAAGAGAGAGCGCAACAACACAAGAAATGATTCAATGTGCGTATGTTAGGCCACAACATTTGTATGTGTAGACACAAGGATAGAGTGCACTGCACTTATGACTGTCATGTGATATTTCTGTCTTTGGGACAGTTTCTAACCAATAAACCCTTGACACTGGGTGTGGCTTGCAGCTGCAATGTGACTGTTGGGTCATTTCTTATGAGTCTGAGGGACATCATTTCACACTAGCACACACTGATCTTCTGCCAACAAAGTGTCTGTTTTGATGGACTCACGCAGATCTTTTTTTTCTTCTCCTTTCTTTACCTGTTTGGTGATTTCATTGATTGCCATGACATTACAGGAAAATGTCAATGGACAGAGAACAAACTGACATTGGCGTCAATTGTGGAATGCAAGGCATCTTCAAATACAGTTTAAAAACACCTTTAGAGATGATAGGACAATTACTGTTCAGAAAAAATGAGTATGTTTTTTTTTTTTGATTGAAGGAAGGGTAATCTGACTTTTTGGGGGAGCAATTCATATTTGCCACAAAGCTGAATTACTACTCTCTCTATAACTCTAAAGTTAGTTAGCACAAAAGCATAAACTCCATGAAGGGAGGACTTATTGCTGGGCAGCTACCATACCAAGGTCCATAAAGGTCTAGAACTGAGTAAAACTACAATTACCTTTAGCCAAGTGTTCCTAAAAACTTGCAGTATCTGTGATTAGTCTAGTGCTTAGTCTAGTTTTATCAGTTAAGCAGCAGAGAAAGCAATACAATTTTTTTCAGGGTGCCAAGCTAGGTGCATGATTTGCTGTTCAAGCCCACAAAAGCGAACATAAATCAAAAGAAACGCAATTTGTCCTTGGCCTCACAGTAGGGATGTTTTAGTTCTGCCATGTGACTCTGCTTTGACAAGGACATCAGTTCACTCTTGGGACAACTGTTTGTGGCATCTCTAATGTGCTCATTTACAAACTGTAACTGTGCCATGGCAGGGAGTGTACTGACTGAAGGAGCTAATTGGTTTTATAGTTGATCCCTGCATCAAGAGCACTTTGATCATTTATTCTTACAAGTACAAATACAAATCAGGTTTGTCACTATTGCTGTGCTAGCATTCTGGCTACAAGGCATCAGATAATCAAGTACACTGGATTTATGTAATTGCCCTTAAGTTAGTTAAAACTGGAGCCCCACAGTGTGAGAGTTATTGATCTTTTTCTTTTGTTGTCCAGCTGACCTAAAGCCTTGTGGTTATCTTCATACCTCTTGAGAGGGCCCGAGTTTTATTATTTCCTCACATATCCTTAAACGAACAAGTACTCTAGAACTTGCATAGGAACAATTTTTATAGGTCAACATACATTATTATTTCATCATCAATACCAAAAATATCTCGTTTCAACATTACAAATGTGAATATTTGTTTTTCTTCCATCTGTTATTTATGTGATGTGCAGAAAAAAACTGGAGCAATTTGATCAACTACAAGAATGAGTTCTTAATATTAAGGACATCTTCAAGACTCTTTAAAAGGGACCCATTATGCCAATTTATATATAAAAGAAACAGCATAATCCACCTGCCCAGTTGTCCTCCCTTGGATACTCTTTGGATATTCTCTTTAACTTGACCATTGTCTGGGGATACACTGGCCATAAGATGTCCTGCTGAGTGTCACCATCTGTCACGCAAGTTCTATTATTAGGTTAGATTTCACAGGAAGTCTGTATGTTTGTGAGTGTATGTGTATCTGCCCTATGCATTTGTTACAGACATGATTTGATTTCCATGCTGCATGAGATAGTGAAATGAATCAGCAGGACATGAAAGATCATGATTGGTGATCCTGAACATTTTTATATATGCTCTATGAAGAATACAAAAAAGATACTGAATGAAGGGGTGAGAAATTATTTTATTTTTATTTGTGGTTTGTTTCCACATATTGTACATATTTAATGTTTGGCTTGAAATGAAGGTATGAGGGCATTTTTTATGTTCATTAATTAAAAAGAAATTTATTTATAACTAAAAATGTAAGATTGTCCCTTAGTTGTCTCACAAGGGTCTGATTGGTGGTCCTTTACTCATTGAATATAGTGTAAACAAAATTAGAATATATGTGCAACTCTGATGTACACTCACTGGTCACTTTATTAGGTACATCATTTCAACTGCTCATTAACACAAATATCTAATCAGCCAACAAGCAACAACTCCATGCATCTAAGCAAGATGACCTGTTGAAGATCAAACTGAGCATCAGAATGGGGAAGAAAGGTGATTTAAGTGACTTTGAACATGACATGGTTGTTGGTGCCAGTCAATTCAATTCAATTTAGAGAAATTTAGAGTAAAATCACAACAAAAGTCACCTCAAAATGTGTTATGCTGTAAGATAAATACCCTACAATATTAGAGATAAAACCCCAACAATTAGATGATCCTCCTCCACTAGGTGATGGTGGGAAGAAAAAAACTCCCTTTTAAAAGGAAGAAACTTCCAGCAGAACCAGGTTCAGGGAGGGGCAACTATCTGCTGCAACTGGTTGGGGGTGAGGGGAAAGAAAAAACAAAAAGGATAACAAAGGGAGACAGGAGAGAACACACAGCCATCTCTAAGGTTTACAGAGACTGACTCAAAAAAGCAAGCCAGTGAGCAGCAGTTTTCTGGGTGAGAATGCCTTGTTAAGGCCAGAGGTCAGCGAAGAATGGCCAGACTGCTTTGAGCTGATAGAAGGCAACAATAACTCAAATAACTGCTTGTTACAGCCAAGGTATGCCGAACAGCAACACATCAAACCTTGAAGCAGAACACCACACCGTGTGGCTCTCCTGTCAGCTAAGAACAGAAAACTGAGGAGGCAAACAGAAGCTTGGAAAAACATTGCCTGGTCTGATGACGCTTGATTTCTCCAGCAATGTTCGGAAGGTAGGGTGAGAATTTGGTGTCAACGGCATTAAAGCTTGGATGCATCATGCCTTTTATCAAAGGTTCAGGCTGGTGGTGGTGCTGTAATGATGTAAGGGATATTTTCTTGACACACTTTGGACCCTTTAGTACCAATTGAACATTGTTTAACACCAGCCAACCTGAATACTGCTGCTGACCATGACCATCCCTTTATGACCACAGTGTACACATCTTCTGATGGCTGCTTCCAGCACGATAACGCACCATGTCACAAAACTCAAATCATCTAAAACTGGTTTCTTGAACATGACGAGTTCACTGTAATCAAATGGCCTCCACAGTCACCAGATCTCAATCAAAAAAAGCACCTTTGGGCTGTTGTGGAACGGGAGATTTGCATCATGGGTGTGCAGCTTGAAAATCTGCAGCAACTGTGTGATGCTATCACGTCAATATGGACCAAAATCTCTGAGGAATGTTTCCAGCACCTTATTGAATCTGTGCCAAAAGGGGATCCAACCTTGAACTAGGAAGGTGTACCTAATGAAGTGGCCAGTGAGTGTATACAAACTCTAGTTTTATAAGATTTGTCACTCGCAGATGTTATTTTTCTGTGTCTTTTCATATTTGTATCTGTAGGTGTTTCTCTTGTTTTCTAATGCAACGGTAATTCTCGAAAAAGATCAAAATCTCAAAGACACAAACTCACTAAATAAATAATAAAAACAAACAAACAAACACACATATATATCAGTATTATGATCGTCGTCTACAAATATTTGTAGTCAGCAGGGCCAAATGGTATAAAAAAGGGGCTGTATTTGTTGTTTTAGACTTATCTAAGGGTGTCTTTTGGTTCTACTACAATCCTTTATTTCTTGCCCTAATTTTTGCTAATCGAGATTCAGCGCAATAACAGAAACAAATACAATGTTTGAATTGATACAACAAATTGAATTAATCTTTGATCCAAGCCTTGCTGACCACCAAGATCATCTAAAAATAAATAAGACGCAACATGGACATATTTAGGGTCTGCTATTGACCGAATAACTCGCTCTCCAGTTAGAAATTGGGAAATTGGAGTTAATGTTGAAAGGACTCACACTAAATTCTTCCTCAAGCACTAATTTTTAGATACGTTTAGAAACAAAACAGTGCAGATGAATGCTGATAATGACTCTAATTCAAGGGTTAAGGACCATTTCAAGATTTCAAATATGAAGGTTTCTACATGGGTCCAAGTAAATGTTCTTTTCAGGGTTATAGCAGGCAGGTTTTTACTTGCTGGAAACAAATGACATATTGCATAAGACAATTTCAGCGGAAAGGTTCTGCACATATTAAAAAAAAAATTGTGGATAACAGCTGCATCAAAGGTGTCAATCAAACAGGGGCATGCAAAGTGAGAGAAATTTAAAACACACACGATTAGGTCTCTGGAAGGCTCTTCACACCTTCAAGTGTAAAAGTGTTTTTTTTTTTTTTAACTCCTACCTAGTAAAACCGTGATCCACTTTTTTTGCATTAAAAAAAAAAAATTGTAATTAGCAGGGATGCTCAATGACAAAAAGAAAGAAACGGCTCGAGTGGCAAATTGCACGTTAAAGTTCCTAGCAAAACTGCGAGTAACAGAGCGACAGGAAGAGAGTGACACAAAGTTAGACAGAGGGTTGGAGAAATGGAGAGAATAAACATGCCGTCTCGATCACCCTGCACTGTTGTGTCTGAGCTAAATGCTCTACAGTGGCACATGTGTGACAACAGAGCAGCCCAACATGGCTGCCAGAGGAGCCCAGTGTAATGCAAAAATGAGGACACATCTTTCAGCATCAGTGCCCCACTGTCTACACACAGGAATATACAAACACACACACAAACACACCCACGCAGACAAAGGCATACAGAGAAAGATGTGCCTGCAACGAGTGAGTGCCCCAAGTACATTTTTCAATTAAAAAAAAAACAAAAAACAAAAAACAAAGAAGCAAAAATAAATAAATAAAACAGCAGGGGACTGAAATGCATTTGATATCACAATCAGGAAAGCCAACCACAGGCCACATGCCAAAAAAAAAGTGTATCACAAAAGATGGTTTGGTCTAGCAGCAGCACACGTTTATTTTGAGATCTTATATGCTGCCACCCCCACCCCCACCCCCACCCCATCCACCCCTTCCCCAACC